>JASAMV010000327.1:0-72535 GCA_030248065.1 Rhynchonema sp. JSB1_4
ATATCAAAAACTCGGGAATTTCGGTTTTCAATGTTTATACCCACATCAATAAAAATTTATCGCAGAGACGTCGGGCGAATCTGTGCCACACACGGGTCGTGCCGTTAGAGCCACCAATTCTATTCGAGTTCTCGTTGCACTTCATGTTCGGTCCCCGTACACCGCAATGGGTGATCGACGAGTTTGACCGAGTGATCGTTCAGTACCAACACCTGGTGGCGACCAGCAAGGCGCGATACCAAGCACACGTCAAGGTAAGACTCAGGAATGTATAATAGGTCAATTGACTGCTGGTGTTAGTACACGGCATTTTGCTTTTGCAGAATCACCGGCCGTTCTGCGTCAAACACGAAACAGATCCGTACAGATTGCGAATTAGTCAATGTCCGTTTATTTTTACACTATTTCTGTGCGGTCTTGCATTTGCAGCTTTGGGTCTGGCCATTGAGCAAATTGTCAGTCTTCAAGAACAAGAATCATCAGAACTCATGCAGCAATGAAAACGACAGGATGGATGTGACAATATACCTTCCAGTGAAAGTCGTTTGATTTGAACCTCCTGTTTGGTTGAGTTTCATAATGTGCCCTATGAAAAACAACTGTGGGATAATAATATACAAGATGCATATCGCACGTGTACCCATAATCCAAAATTTTTCAACGAATATTATGTGTAAACAAGGCTGTTTACATTCAATTATCATAATACACACCAACCAAGCAGCCAATTGTGCTCTTGGCTCTTGCAACGATGCAAGCCACTAACTGTTGTTATGACCCTGTCCTTCTTGTCCGTCATGCCTGACGATAATGGAAACTACACTGTCACAGCGTTTTTTTCCGGCGCTTACAGTTATGAAATATTTGACTGTGCAATCGAGTCCAATCTTAAACCCGCACCCAGCTGTCGGTTCCCTGGACTGATCCCGGAGATATTTTCGCTGGTGGCCGCCAAGTCCAGCATTAGCTTCGATCTGTGGGTGTCCAAGAACAACAATTATTCGGAGTTCTTTCCGTTGATCAATAATGGCACTGTTGACACGGGTGTGTTTTGCACTGGAACAATAAGCTGTTGCAATAAATCCTGTTGTGCTACTCGTACACTTGCTTTTCGTTCTCAGCCACGTACTTCTTCCCGAATGACCAACGTCATCACACGATAGCGCCGCGATTTACGACCAATCCGATTGTCATGACCGAGAAAAGCGTGCTGGCAGCTGACAACGCGAACGAATACGGTGCACTTAGTTACGTGCGCGTATTTTCGCCACAATTGTGGGTGTTCGTGACCGCCTGTCACATTTTAGTGAAAATGTTTGCCAAAATGGTCGCCTACTCAATGTCGATAACCGGACTGACAGGCTCAAGATCGATGGATTTTGCAAAATTCACTAGATCCTATCTAGTTCTGATGATCACATTGTTCTCATATGATTTGTACGCAAACGGTCTGCTGGCCAGATTGATGGTGGTGGACAAGCACCAGATGTTCGATGATCTGCAGCGATTGAGTGAATTGTTGATGACGAAACAATTGAAGATGCTAGCCTATCTCGATGATATCGATATTGAGCTGGTGTTTGAACGGAATCACAATCTTACGTGAGTTTCGTCAATTTATTTAGTAACTTTCGTTCAGTTCATGAAATATCCGTCCATTTTGTCAAAAAATTCCACCCTCACGGTTGCAGTGTAAGATGAGCCTTATGAAACCAGCCAGCCCAATGAGCTAAGCAGCTTTCAGCGACGTCGGTGGAAAACCATTCGAGTCGGCACTGCTGTTTGAGAAAGCATTGGCCAGAAATCCACCCGGTGAAATACTCCAATACGACTATAATCAACCCAAGATGCACCAGGCTCTTCAGGACGGTGGTGTGGTGGTTTATGATACCACGCCAGCAAATGAGGTTACACTTTCAAGAAATGATGGTATAGCTGACATTTTATCCATGGTTTCACGAAAATCTTTATTTTTATTCCCAGATGCGTCGCACGCAATACTGCGACACGCGCGTTATGCGCTTGCAGCCACCGATTCTATTCGAGTTCTCGTTGTACTTCATGTTCGGCGTGCGCACACCGCAATGGGTGATCGATGAGTTCGATCGCATCCTTATAGAGCACCAGCACATGATAGCAACCAGCAAGGCGCGATACCAGTCACATGTCAAGGTTGGATTGCATCCTTGTTCTTCCTAATTTATAGCATCACAATAATGACCATAAAGCAAATGGAGAGAGCCGCACAAGTAACTACACAGTACGTGAAGTGAAACATCAGCTGACCGGCAAAGGAAACAGGTCAGTTCCGGCTTCTCACACAACTGCCGTATGCCTATGCGGTTCCGCATATGTCCATTCCCATCCCAACCACCTTAGCCATCCAATCAGCAATAACTGACATCATCGTTATAGGGAGTCCGCAACCGATGCCCGCAAGACACCAACCACACGCCAATGCATCTCAGGCTCGAACAATGTGGCATCTTGTTTGTATTCCTGTGCTCTGGAATGATCGCATCTGCAATTTCACTCGCCACTGAAAAGCTATACTTCGTCCTGAAACATCATCACCACAGCAAAGGGAAGCGCTGAAACATCACAAGGACATTGGTCAAAGGATAGAGAAGCCGACAGGCACATGGAGTGACCGGACATTCAGAAACACTTGGATTTTGACGACATCCATTTTATCTAACGACCTGCGCTCCACGCACAGATAACCAATCTCGGGCCAGAGCCAAACATTCGACCAATAATGCTAATGCGAAACAACAAACAAGTATGAATGAGTTTTTGTAAGTGACGACCAAGTCGACATGAAATTTGGAAGACAAAAACAAGTTTCAAAAAGTTCCAGAACCATAAAACCATCCGTTCAAGCTTTCTGAGAACTATGTATGGCAAAATTGTACAGTCGACTAAAACTAATCATTAAGTGACTACAAGAAATAGCGTTTTCTGCGCAAGCATAAACCAGAAAACAGTCCGATATAAAAGGTTATAGATTTGATGGAATTTTGCACTGAGAATCAATTCAGTAAGCAATGAAGGAAATTTTAGTTCTCAATAAGAAGACGTGAAGATCTTGCATTTGTGATTTGTGAAAGGGATGACAAAATTCTAATACAAGTGAAACATCGTACATAGACTAGGTGAAGCCAAACAAAAAACAAAACTGAATAACGATTATAGCTTAGGGATCGCTATTGAACAAGCGACAATCCATTACTGTACAACAAGTGGGCATGAATTAACTGCATACCTTTCTCAATCTCAAAATAAATAAGTGAACTGATTAACTAAATAGAACCAGAAACTGCACAGCGCTGCATAACAGGACAGGAATTTTGAATGCATACAAGTAGTGAAGGCCACAATAAATAGCAATCAAGCACCAAATATACACGGCTTCGAAAAGTAAATTGACCCCAAATTTCCGTAGCGTGTGACATCAAACGAAAAGTACGTATCAAGAGCCAGAGGAATAGCGCTACTGCAAGTATACACAGGCATATGTGCATAGCACATTGAAATTATATTTAAATACATGTTCATAAATATTGTAGTTGCAGTTCCACAAGACGGGCAATATCCAACTTGACTTCATTAATCAGTTCGTTTCCTCATAGTACCGAATGGCATGCACTCTCTGCTTCTGCCAACAGGCCACATACGCCCAGCCAGCTATGGCGCACATGCCCAGTGTTTGTTGCGAGCCAAGATCGGCCAGCACGTTCAGACGGGGACGGCGACGGCCTGACAAATAATACATACAGTGCAGTGTGCAAGTTCGATAAACCAGCGCCTTCCATTCATCTGACACTATTTCCGCCAAACCGTTTGATTTTTCATGTGGAACATCCGAAACATTTCTTATCGCACCAAAAAGCGCGCCCCCCAAAATGCCCACCCCTGCTTAAAGAAGACTCCCAGCACATCCAAGACTGACACAAGAAGGTGGACAGCCAGCTAAACATATGAACAGCCCCAGAAACGTTCGCAAACATAAAATATCCAAAAACGCACAACGTCCACTAGCTGGTGCTCAATTTCCTTTCATCTACTTGTGTATCAATCAGAAGCAAGCCAAGAGCCCTTCAAACAGGCCGCAAAAGACAGATGCAATCGTGCATCTGGTAAATGGCGAAGAGAAAGCAAATAAATAAAGGAACAATTAGTTTTGTGAACACGCGAGTGTGCTTGCTCGTTTCATTACCGAAGTGCCACTCCTTTATGTGCACCAAAGTGTTGAGCTGTTGTGCAAATGCGGTCAATGTAGCAGATTTACTGCGCAATGTGGTAAATTACCTTTGTATGTCTTTTGGTTATTCCAATCCAAGCAATGCATACTTGCAGAAAAACAGATTTTATACTTGTGTAAAAATTTCCAAAAAAGCCGTTTTGTCGTTTGTTCATTCATGATTATCATTATGTTACGTATACTCATATGTTTATTTTTCAGGTGTTTTCCGGATCTCATTGCAAGTCTTTGCGTGAGCTTAAAAAATAAAATTTGAAGTTGAAGCCCAACAAAACGATAAAGAACCGCATTGTATTAAGATACGGGATCCCAAAATAACGTATTTTATGCACGTCGACGTTAGTATGGACACTAACATGGTGTCTTGATGTGGTTTTAGCGCTCATTATGACCGAAATGATCAAAACAAGGCAGCTTTACGTTGCCGAAATGATCACAATCGGTCGCAGACAGTGTAGTGGCAGGCCAGGTGGTGCCGTGCCGCAGGTATACCACCGCCAGAAGGCGTTTTTTGCATGTTTACTGCAAAAATGGGCAAAAGGCACCTTGGCCCAAAATTGGGCAAAAAACAGCTATTTTATACACAGGGTTTATTTTTTCAAAATGGGCTAGTAGCATAAAGCTAGGAAAGTGAAAAATTTAGTAGCTTTTTTATGCTGAAATGCCAATTTACTAGCTTTTTTGGCCCAAATATAAAAATTTAGTAGCTTTTGCGCTACAAAATTTGAAAATTTACTAGCCTTTCAAAAAATTTAGTAGCTAAAAAGCTACTAAATTTGGTTAAAAAATCCATGTTTATACATATGCGTGCGCAACGCGCGAATTTTTGGGTATCAGAGGTCGAAAAACACCCATTTTTTCCTCTGCTCAATTCTGTAGAATACATGGTGCTTTCTGGCGGCTGAGGTGTTTTCGTTTTTTATGCCCGAAAAAATCCGTCGGAAAAAAACAAAAAAACGTTTGCTTCACGAAAAGAAAACGGTGCAAGTGCAGGGATCAAATTCATCGCGATCGCGTCACTGGGTTCTTCTGTTTTTAGCGTATGTAGATCTTCCTATTCAACTGTTGTTTCCCTGTCAAGTTGTGGGTAAGGTGGTGTTGCAGTACACATATGACACCCTTTATGCACGCAACACTGTGTAGATCACGTGCATCTAACGCCAGACCTGGGCCTGGGGTGGCAAACAACTTGCAGTAACCCAAACAAAATTAGCTCATCTGAAAAATCGCAAATGCTATTATTTCACGTCATCACAGTTTTGTCGCACGCAAGTACCCAGGTACATTTTTGTCCCTGATCCACTCATCAACTAAACACACCTCTTATCGCTCGCGGGAAAATATCGAACACAACCAACCAACCAATAACACTTTCCATCTCAGAGGCGAGGTGGACAGACAATAATGCTTGTAAGCCACTTGCCGCACAACAAACACCAAAGAATTTACAATATTATGTTGTGTGAAAGAAACCTGCAAATAAGCTGCTATGCAAACACGCAAAAGATATACAGTACAGTAGAATGTGAATGCTGCCACACGCAACTTGATATTCAGACGCTCTTTTGTTGTAGCTATGTTTGTGACAGTGCGAATTTCAATGTACCGCCGACGGGAGCTTTTATTCCAAAATCTTATCAGCAAAATGCCCCCAAACACCCACTGCCGGTGCTAAGCATGTGAACCAAGTATGACCAGGCACTAAAAGCTGGAAAACACATTTTCGGTCGCACGTACGCATAAATAATCAGCCCCCATTTGATTCCCATGTGTGACATTTATACATATGTACGTGACTCTTTTCCAAACGTAGCCACTGCGGCAACACAAACGGCAGAAAAAACCAGTTTGTTCTTTACCTCACCAGTTGCGTGCACAACGCTACACAAAGATTGATGACATGTATTTCGAATGGCAGTAGCATTTCACCTTATACGCGCGTTGCGCGCATTACAGATATACACAGAACACGCACCACAACATCACATAAACTGAACACTTGTTGAGCCGCACTATTGTTTTTTAACAGCGACTAACATCGAACCGCTGCTGAACTGATGCTTTTTCAATCAAGATTAAATGCGATCACATCGACACCGCTTGCTGTGGGTAATAAAGAATTCTGTGACACCTGCATGTACACGACAGACATCAATGGCATTGAACTTGCACTTTTGAATAGATAAATCAAGAAACGAACAGAAAGTCTGAAGGTCATATGCCAAACAAAAATCTCCCGATAATTTCACTGGTTGATCGGCAAAAATTCCGATTATGTTCACAAAAAAGCACAATTTCGATACGAAATAAAAACAACCCTCCTGAAGTCCCCATTGAATCTAAGCGACCGACCTTGCTGCGTTTTCTGCGATACCCTGAGCACCCATACTTTGCCGGTTGAATAATCGGTGATCAGCAAGTCACCACGTTCATCAACGACGGCACTCATTGGTGATCGAATGTAGTCCAGCAGACCGTACTCGCGTGAAACATTGTGTTGGAAACATACCGACGCTGCAAACACGATGTTTTTTGTTGAATTGTCGTTTCAAGAAAAGATGGATGTAGACGACACACATACCATCCTCCCGGCCAACGGTCAGTAAGAGAATGCTGCCGTGCAATGCCTCGCATGTCATTAGTCGCAACCAGTTCTGTTGTGGGTAATCCTCGATAATCTGAAACGGTGATGGCACAAATCATGAAGGAAAAAATGATCAAATCCTAACGAAATTAACCTTCAGATATTGAAAGCGCGTGTTCTTCTCTTTGCGTACTAGTTTCCATTGCTGGTACAAGGGCGTGTAGAACCACAGAGCCGACATGTGATTATCACCAGATGCAACGTAGAGCTCCCCTGGAAACGGGTTGACAGCAGTTATGGTTATTGGCGAGGAAAAATTTTATTGCAACAAAAAGCTGCTGAAGATACACGCCACAAAACGAATAACGAATAACGAAACAAATAACGAATATCCAACCCATTGAGCATTTTACCTCTCGAGTTCGCCGCCACCCATCGGGTGCGTGAGTTCTCAATATTGGGTTTGTCGGGACAGGGGACCCGATCGCGTTGTCTGACCGCGGGCAAGTCGGTGATGTCATACGAGTTGATGGTTCGTCCATGCGCAATCAACACCGACACGTACAGTTGGTTGGTGCCGGATGCGTACGACAACGACGATGCCGAACCAAGGGCCGTGTCGATATGAGCCACGATCTCGCCGATGCCGTCGCGCGTCACAATGAACACACCTGGCATCGGGGTGAAAACATTGCGAACAATATGTCCATTTAGGTTTAATTTGTCGGCAAAATCTGAGTGAAATGAAGCTTTATAAAGTAATAATCTCAGTTTTACGCGAAAAAGTGCGAGCCGCCAAAATTCGTGGATGAGTCGAAGTCGTAGTGAGTGTATACGAATTTTTTATTCTAATTACGGCCAGTGTTCCACGATTTACAAACGGGAAAGTGCTTCTCGCGTTCCACAAACTCCTAACTTCAGACTTCACGAGACTACCACCGATCGATAGTAGTACCGTCGCCTGACAAAACCTCACCAACGCAAAACATCCACACAACCAACCTCCTGAACTATCAGAGATGGCCAGATTATTATCAGGCAGCGTGCACACATCAATGGGTTTGCTGAGAAACTCGCCACCAAAATGATACGAATCGACGGCCGAGGCACGAGCAGTGGACATGACCGACAGCGTGTCAAACGATTGATTGGCAAGCGATGAGCTGGATCGGGCAGAGTCCAGCGTGGTCGTGGGCAGACGTTGCATTGAACCCGGCAGCGCTGGCTGTAACTGTCCACATTTTACATTTCGTTTATTTTTACATTTGTGTTTGTGTGCAACTGCAGCTTCTGTGCCTGCGCGTTGTCCTGCATTGTGTTCGATTACAGCCCCCAGCCATAGCACTGACGGCATGTTCTTAAAACAGTCGGTGATGACATTTCGACGCAGCTGCGAAAAACTCATACTTGCAGTGACTTTGACAGCTTGACACCTCGTCAGATACCGTACTCGTATTGTGACCGAAATACAACAAAACAAAGCCCCACACACCGGTTGACTATCCACAGTTAAATTGTTCCGTTCATCTCCAGCGGCCGCCGTGTTCGGTATTGATTTGAGACTTCGCGTGCCCGTCCCAGCCCTGTACATGTGCCATTTGCTCAGTGGCACTGGCGGAGGGGGCATGTTGTTGGTGGACGGCTCGGATGTTCGTCGTAGCACGTTGGCGTTGTGCAAATCGTGCGTGTGACCGTTCTGGGACGACAGAAAATGAGACCATAAAATTGTGATTGTCATTTAGCTTTTCAATGTTGTTGCGCGCAAATGGCGCCTCAAAAACCAACTTGGCGCCTTGAACGACGACATTGTGCGCATAAGCTGCTCAGAGTTAGTTATCTCTACACCAACAAAATTGTCAATTTGCACCTGAAGATTCTGATATACCAAAAGTACCAACCGGCACGCCCCCATTTGGCACCGAGTTGTTCCCGTTGGTCACGTCCGTGAAACTGAGCTTGTCCAACGGGGTTGACGTGTGTTTCGGTCGCCCCACAAAATCAATCGGACTCTCCACCGGTCCGGTTGTGCTTGAGTACGGTGAAACATCGGCTGTGGTTGTGGTGTTTGTCTGTGTCATTGACGATGAGCCATATCGATGCGACACGGCCGCTGCATGCGCATGGGGCTGATTGTTGGATGCAAAACCGTTATGAGACGCAATGCCGTCGACCTGGAAATATTTGAAGTTGGATTTGGATCTTATTCCAATTACGAGCTAACAGAAAGACAACAAGATCGTTGAACAGTAGCAAAATGAGGTGGCTGGGTTGGATTTCTCCCGGACCGATGATATCAAGCTGCAGATGTTCAAGATTTACTGAAAGATGTGATCTCAATCATAATCGGAGCAGATTGATTCGACATAAAGGTAACCGACCACATCTCCATTCACCCCATTCTGTTCCACAGCCAACGGTCGTGTGCTGCTCGCAATCTGCACAAACGGCTCAAGTGGCAGATGCGAAGGCGGTTTGGGTGGAATCGGCGGTTTGCGACTTCGATCGGATCTCTGTCATGTCAAACATTGTATAAAAATTTGTTTTTTTTTCAAGGTAAGAAAAAATAAAAACAAAACCTGTTCACTCGTATCGCGTTGATCAGGCAAATGCAACAGCATTCGTTTGATGTCGTCAATACGAATATTATTCGGTTCTCGATCGACCGTGCATCGATGCTGTTCACTCGTGCTCGCAACGCGCGACATCTCGGAATCTAAGATTGTACACAAAATGTGAGCCAAAAATAAGTTTCACGAAACATAAATTACAAAATTTACCCGCGGAACACAGTAGCACGTAGTCTTCAAGTAATCTTCGCACGCGTTCCTTGTCCAACGAGACACACTTTTCGTCAATCTCTTCTTGACTCGACCCGAGCAACACGCTGTTGGATTTCTTCGCGTATCTCAAGAAACAACAAATTATGAATTCAACCCCCAATTACCCAATCGTAAAAAATACTGACAACACCTGTATAGTTCCGAAAAAACCGGTACTTTACATTTTGTGGAAAAAAAGAAAAAACCAAAAAATTTCGAGAGCATAAATTTCCAATATAAGGCATGAAACCGCAGGTACGGGGTATTTTTAACCTGCTGTAAAGCATTGTGCAAAAGACACAGTATGCCACTGATGACAAAGAAACTGCTCAAAATCTCCAAGCTACATTGGCTCAAACCTCTAAATCATCGATTGATGAACCTCAAAGTGTAGAGAAATGGGGGTCAAAAACGTCAATTTTTGTCCAAAGTTGGACAAAATTTTGCCCGTTTTTTTTGCGGAATTGTATTTTCGGTCCAAAACTTGGGACTCGGTTTTTAGCTTTTTTCACGAAAAGACCGGTTCGTTTCCATCCGGAGCTCTAATCACCTGTACCTGTATGTTCGTAGCTTTCGTTCCACGACCGCAAATTTCGAGCAAATATCGTCGATAATTCGTGAGTCGAGCTCGTTGTATGACTTGACGTCTTGATCGATCTAAAGTAATTTTTAAGAGTAAATGTCGGTTGATTCGGACTGCTCATTTTTTCGTGTGACGCACAGACACGTGCCGACTAAACTTCAAACGAGAATACCGCATATCAACACTTAGACTAAACATCCGAGACCTGTTTACAAATCGCATCGGCCACATTATTCAGTAGCTCTCTCCAATGCTCCATTCGTTTTTCTGCCAACAATTTTCGATCGTGAATTCGTGCTTCGAGCGTCAACGCACAACTCGTCAGCACGTCTCTTTCGTTCCACAGATTGCCACGATGCTCCGTGTGGCCGGCCATCAAATTGCATTTCCTGATAATAAATCATAAAATTTAAAACAGCACAGATAGCAGTGGGAAGCAGTGCAGTTCCTGGGGGGAGGGGGGTCCCCCTTGGGTACGTCTGTTCCCCCTCCGCGTACGTCTGCTCCCCCAATTTTTGCCTAAAATAGCCACATTTAGGCCTAAAATAAGCATTTCTAGGCATAAAATGAGTGATTTTTTAGGTCAATGTTGTCTTTCCAAAAAGGGGCAAAAATGGGCCAAATTTTTGACCTCAAAAAATTACTTTTCTCCAAATTTGGGTCCTCCACCCTTCCTCCCACCCAGGTGGGTACGTCTGTTCCCCCTCCAAAAAGGGGGGTACCGCCTGTTCCCCCTCCAAAAAGGGGGGTACCGCCTGTTCCCCCTCCGGACCAGGAACTACACTGGTGGAAAGGGAAACCAGATGTGTCTGACACATACTAATTGTAACACAAATGTCTAAAGATTTCAAAGTTAGAACAAGAAGGATCACCATCAAATCAAATCAACCATCACCAACTTGCAAATCGTGAGTGCACATTCGCGACACCACCACCATCCATCAGCCCCGTTTCCATTCGCTTGTTGTTTGTTGCAAATATCACACGTGAGCATCATTCCGCTGAAATCACCACTGGGATACACTGGCATCGATTTTGTGGTGGGCGTCTGGGCGGGAGCATGTGTCAACGGAGCGGGTTCGTGAGGTTCTTCATCACGTTCCAAACTCGGTTCTCTATTGGTAGCGGACGTCATGTTTTCGTTTGAACTTGATGGTGTCACAACAACATTGGGAATTTCTGTGACTGAATATGATTTGGTCCTCGAACAGGGTTTCACTTGTTTGCTAATCTCCTTGTTCGCACTCGCACTTGCAGATCGGGAACGGAGCCGATTGCTAAATGCTAGCAACATTGAATGAACCTGTAATGAACTGCGTTTGCTGCGTTGCCCGCCGGAGCGGGGAATTCCTGAACCAAAGCGCACCAGAGCAAAAAACTGATCGTACTCCTGAAGTACACGGGACATGGGGGAAAACGTCGTTTGAGCCTCTGAAATCCCCCCAGCCATTATTCATGACTGAATTTTTTTGTTTTAGCTAGGGATTAGGATTTTGGTATTGACAGGCGGCTGTGCGATGACGAAAAACAAGGTCTACCCGCGTGTCATGCACCTAAATGCTGTTTTACAGACAAAAATAGTTTTTTTTTCATCTCAAACTGGCTGTTTTTTTCATTATGGAAAGAAAAAATAGCAAAAAAAGGTCATTGAGAAAAGGAAAAAAATTGTTTTATCCTTTTGTTTTCCTTTTTTTCCTATTAGGAAAAAAAATAACCAAAAAATTTTTCTTTCCGAACTCTGCCTCCAACACTGAGCCATGAGCCTTACCGTACCACTAATCTGTGTCTGTGGTACGGTGAAGGTTGGGGGTGGGGTTCTATTTATGGGGGGTCAATTAATGGGGACGGGGGTTCTATTTTTGATTTCGAGCGATTTATCGTAAAATCTAAAATACAAGAGGGGGCTGTATTTTTTCACTGACCCCTTTTAGGTGGGCTGTATTTTTGGGGCTCTATTTTGGGGGGGGGGCTGTATTTTTTCGCTGCCCAAAATCTCAAAAATGTTCACAAAAATGCCCCTGAAATGGAGTTCTGTCAGGGTCAGTGTTGGAGGTACTCTGGAGGGGGGGATACAGTGATGTGGTTGGGGGGTATGGGGGGTATTACCCCCAACTGCTAGGTAGCTTTCTTGCTCCGGAACCCATACTCCCCCAAACTGGCTAGCTAGCTTTCTTGCTCCGGTCACCAAGTAAAAAAAGTGTTGATTTTAGTGCCAAAATGACCATTTTATGGGCCAAAATGGTCAAATTCGTTCAAATTTTCTCACACATGCACAAAAACACGCATTTTAAGGCTTATTTTAGCATAATTTCGATTTCGACCAATTTTTATACCCCTGTTTTTGACTTCTGGACCAATACCCATCCCCAAATCGGGGTACCCGGCTAGCTAGCTAGCTTTCTTGCGCCGGACCCCTCCAGCTAGCTAGCTTTCTTGCTCCGACCAACTACATCACTGGGGGGATACCTACTGTGCCGCCAGTGTAGTGGCAGGCCCATGTGTGGGAGGTAAGTATGATGCGGGGTTGGGACCGGAAGCGTGAGACTGAGAGGTATGATTTTGTTCACCCAAAAAGGCGAAAAAACACCGTTTTTGTGATACAATTTTGGCCAAAAATTGAGATAAAAATAGTACTTTTTCAAAATTTTCGCCTAAAATCGCCTAAAAATAGGTATTATGGGTGGGTCGATTTTTGGGAAAATAAAGTCGAAAAACACCGATTTTTGCCTTAAAAAGGTATAAAATTGCTTGTGAGAGGTATGATTTGGAGTTATGAGAGGTAAGTACTCAACCCCCCCCAACCTCCCCCCTCGGGTTTTGTGGTAGGTAAGTACTGAGAGGGGGGTAACCCCCCAACCCCCCCAGCCACTACTATGTGTACCGCGCTCGGAGAGGGGGGGATACCTACTGTACCAGAGCCGATGGCCTGGGGGGGTTATGTACCTAGGGGGTTTGGGGGTTAGGTTTTGGGGTGAAAATTTTTTATGTGTTTATTATGTGTGGAATCGTGTGAAAACGTGGTATTTGCGCGCGTAGCGCGCGGATTTTGGGTAATTTGAGGTAAAAACCACTGATTTTACACTAATTTTGGCCATTTTGGTCAAAAATTGGCACTTTTGGGGCAAAATCGGGAGGATACCTACCGTACCGGGGTGAAAATCGGGGGGATACCTTACCTACTGTACCATGCCAAACATCGGGGGGATACCCAGTGTAGTACTTGGTCAGGGTGTTGACGATAGATAGATTGGGACCAGTGTTGGAGGTGGGGGGGGGGGGGGGGGGGGGGGCCCCCCCCCCCCCCCCCAGTACAGTAGGTATCCCCCCTCGCCTGGTACAGTAGGTATCCCCCCCGATGTTTGGCATGGTACAGTAGGTATCCCCCCCGATTTTCACCCCGGTACAGTAGGTATCCCCCCGATTTTGCCCCAAAAGTGCCAATTTTTGACCAAAATGGCCAAAATTAGTGTAAAATCAGTGGTTTTTGCCTCAAATTACCCAAAATTCGCGCGTTCACACGATTCCACACATAATAAACACATTAAAAATTTTCACCCCAACACCTCACCCCCCCCCCCCAACCCCCCCTAGGTACATAACCCCCCCATGCCATCGGCTCTGGTACAGTAGGTATCCCCCCTCTCCGAGCGCGGTACAGTAGGTATCCCCCCCTCCAGAGTACCTCCAACACTGATTGGGACCCGAAATGTGTTGACGATAGATAGATGACCCAAGTCCGAAATCTGGGGGGGTCGACCCAAACTTGTTGACGATAGATAGATGGTGGGGGGGGGGGTCGCCAAAAATCAAGGTATAGTATAGTGTACTAAGTGGGTAATAATGTGTAAATATTAATGAAAATGTACTTAGATGTACTAAATGCGATTTTTTGCCTATTCGGGGCAAAAAATACCGATTTTGAGCCATTTTGAGGCAAAAATACCCATTTTGGGGTCGAAATGTGTTGACGATCCACGATAGATAGATTGTTCCCAGAATTTGTTGACGATAGATAGATTTGCCCATAAGTGTTGACGATAGATAGATGAAATCAAAAAGTGTTGACTATAGATAGATGAATTTGGGGGGGACCCCCACCACCCCCCCCCCCAAGTACTACCGTATTGTCGGAAATAGAACCCGGGGGGTCTATTTTTTCACTGGGGTCATTTTGGGGGGGTTCAATTTATGGGGGGGGTCAATTATTGGGGGGGGTTATATTTTTCATTTGGCCCCCCGACGAAAAAAGTCATTGTTAATAATGCCCCTAAAAATGGTTTGTTTTCGGTATTTTCAAACTTTAACAGCGGCAATTATGCTTAAAAAGCTGTATTCTGTTGCGTACGCAAGCTTAAACAACGTTTGACACAACAACACAGCCCTACCATACCACTAATCTGTGGTACGGTGAAGGTTGGGGTGGGGTTCTATTAATGGGGGGGGGGTCAATTAATGGGGGGGGTTCTATTTTTGATTTCGAGCCATTTAGGGGGGGGTTCAATTAATGGGGGGGTCAATTAATGGGGGGGTTCTATTTCCGACAATACGGTACCCTGGGGATACCTACTGTACCAGGCGAGGTGGGATGGGATACCTACTGTACGGGGGGCTACCCCCAAAGCCCCCCCACCTCCAACACTGCCCCCAACCTTCACCGTACCACAGATTAGTGGCATGGTAGGGCTGTGTTGTTGTGTCAAACGTTGTTTAAGCTTGCGTACACAACAGAATACAGCTTTTTAAGCATAATTGCCGCTGTTGAAGTTAGAAAATACCAAACAAACCATTTTAATGGGCATTATTAACAATGATTTTTTGCGTCGGGGGGCCAAATGAAAAATATAACCCCCAATAATTGACCCCCCATAAATTGAACCCCCCAAAATGACCCCAGTGAAAAAATAGACCCCCCGGGTTCTATTTCCGACAATACGGTAGGCTTTTGCGAGAAAGTCAAAATAAAAAGTTGAAGTCAATCTTGAGATACTGTACCTCAGCGCGGGGGGCCACATACCGTACCGGCCAGGGGGAGATACTGTACCTTTTGGGGGCCCACCCCCCCCCCCCCCAGCCACAGCACTGGTAGCCGGTCGGGCCGGGCCCGATCCTAATCTCTGGTTGTGAGTTTGAAAATTTTCTCTTTAATTCCATTTTCGGGAGAGATAAAAATCTTTCGAAAACCATCCGTGCCCAGCGTTGCAACAAAAAAGTTTTTTTAGTGCTTGTTTTTTTTAAACGGTGGGCACTTTTGTCAAAAAAAACAAAAAATAAGCATAGGGTCTTTTCGACTTTTTTGTTCCCACCCAGAATGCACGAAACCTGCTCAATTTTTATCCCAAAGCCCTCGAAATGTTCCCCCGAAACTGACTTACAGCGACGTTTTTGTCACTTGTGCTTAATTCCAACACCTTTGGTGAACTTGTTGTTCAAGTTTCTATCTATACAGATACTTTTCCTTCATTTTTTTTCTTCGATACTGGAAAAAGCTCACTTAGTCGACTCAACAAAAGAATTGACTGCGAAGCTTGTTGATGGGTTGGGTGGCACCAGTTATACTATGCCCTAAAGTGGGCTTGAATGATGCACGTAAAACGAACAACATAGTAGTTCCAAAGTAAGCAAAATAATTTGCACAAGCTAACGTTCACACAGACAATTGAAATGACAAAGAGCAAGCACAATGAGCGTGGTGATGGTAAGGAAGTGTGCCCTCCGATTCCGTTTGTCGCAACGCTCTGTACCAAGGCTCTAGATATGTCTGCAAGCAAACTTGCGCCAATGCTTGGCCAAGTCATAAGTCCGCACGAAGCATGCTTGCGAGTGAAGCTGTGCAAACGTGGACGTTTTCTGCGCACCGCTTCGATGGAATTCGAGCGCTTGGTGGATCACGATGCATTTGAATTGTTCTATGGAGAGGGCGAACTTGAACATTATGCAGAAGAGAACATTGATGACGAAGCTCAGCGGCGCTTCGCTAACATGTTCCGAAAGTTCAACATTTCAATCTAACGAAAGTTATGCTTGTCACGTTTCCCGTTTTGTTGTGGCTTGCGCATTGAATGACATCATAACCTATACCTGCACATTGTAATTGTACGTAATTGCATTGTCTCCGGTCTTCTTAGCTCACCAGAAGTGTTTTAAAGTTTCTTGATTCGTGGCATTACTTAACTAATTTGAACATTTCGGTCAACTTTTTAGGTATGTATTATACTTCCAGATTTTGTACGTAAACTTGATTATTCTGTTTTTAAATGTTGTTTTGCGCCGTAAATGCTTGTGCTTGTTAAAGAAACCTGCCAAAACGTATTTATGAGTCTGAGAATACATGGCTAAGGGCTCTATGAGCTCTGTAACACTGAAATAAGGTCTACTGACTTCATTCATAAAAATTACCAGACCCCCCCCTGATTTTGCTTCTGAGGTTACCAGACCCCCCCCCAATTTTTCGATCTGAAGCCATTACCGGCCGAGGGTAAAAAATTCCTCCCGTACAGGTCTGATGTGGGCGGGGTTGGGACCGGGAGCGTGAGAGGTATGATTTTGGTCACCCAAAAAGGCGAAAAAACACCGTTGAGGTAAAAATAGTTATTTTTAATGGTAATGGTACCCCCAATCGTACCCTACCCGCCCCGGCCTGGTACGCAACCCCCCTACCCGCCCCGCTCCGGTACCCTACCCCCCTACCCGCCCCGATTTTTTCCCTCAAAATGCCCATTTTTCGGTCAAAAATGCCCAAATTTCGAACGAAAACCCTAAAAAGTGCAAAAAATCGCGCGCTACGCGCGATATATGCACGTTATAGCATATAAAAACAGGCACCCGAAAAAACTTGTGTTGTAAAGGCAGTCTGCGGGAGGTTGTCACTCAGCCCCCGAATACCGTAACCCAACGCAAGCGAGATCGTTGCGAGACTCATGCTGATCGCTGCTTATCGACACGTGTATTAGCGGCAGCAAGCTGGAAATTGTCATCGTGCGCGTCGATCACCAAAACTTGGAAATGTTGGTTGGTGTTGGCGATAACATGCAAAACATAGACAAAAAACAAAATGGTCTCGACACGATCCTTGCAGATCAAAATTACGGTGGGTTACGGTATTCGGGGGCTGAGTGACAACCTCCCGTAGACTGCCTTTACGTTGTACCCTACCCGCCCCGAAAAATCTTCCCCCCCCCTCCCCCCCAAACCGGATTTCCCCCCCCCCCAAAATCCCAGGGACACTACCCCCCTACCCGCCCCGATTGTTTCCACCTATGGACGCGGCCCGCCCCGCCAAAGTAGCCACAGCACGGGGGGGGTTGAGTTCTTACCCGTGGTGGAGGGACGCGGGAGGGGGGGATACCTACTGTACCGCGCTCGGAGAGGGGGGATACCTACTGTCAGTGTAGTGGCAGGCCCATGCAGTGTAGTTCCTGGTCCGGCGCGGCGGTTAGTGTACCTACCCCTTTTTTCCGTGCGGCGGTTAGTGTACCTACCTGGGGGGGGGGAAGGGGGGGAGACCCAAATTCAGGAAAAAGTCACTTTTTGAGGTAGAAAATTTGACCGATTTTTGGCCCTTTTTGGAAAAAATTCTTCATAAAAAGGGTATTTTGGCGACTTTTGACAACATCGACCTAAAAATCACCCATTTTAGGCCTAAAAATGCCCATTTTAGGCCTAAATTTGCCTATTTTAGGCAAAAATTGAGGCGGTTAGTGTACCTGGCGCGGCGGTTAGTGTACTAGTGTACCTTGGTCGCGGCGGTTAGTGTACCTTAGGGGGGACCCCCCTCCCCCCAGGAACTACACTGGGCCCATGTGTGGGAGGTAAGTATGATGCGGGGTTGGGACCGGAAGCGTGAGAGGTATGATTTTGGTCACCCAAAAAGGCGAAAAAACACCGTTTTTGTGATACAATTTTGGCCAAAAATTGAGGTAAAAATAGTACTTTTTCAAAATTTTCGCCGAAAATCGCCTAAAAATAGGTATTATGGGTGGGTTTGCGCGCGGAGCGCGCGATTTTTGCGAAAATAAGGTCGAAAAACACCGATTTTTGCCTTAAAAAGGTATAAAATTGCTTGTGAGAGGTATGATTTGGAGTTGTGAGAGGTAAGTACTCAACCCCCCCCCCCAACCCCCCCCCTCGGGTTTTGTGGTAGGTAAGTACTGAGAGGGGGGGGTAACCCCCCCCAACCCCCCCCCCCCCCAGCCACTACTATGCCTACTGTACCAGAGCCGATGGCCTGGGGGGGGGTTATGTACCTAGGGGGGGGTTTGGGGGGGGGTTAGGTTTTGGGGTGAAAATTTTTTCTGGGTTTAGTAGGTGTGGCATCGGGTGAAAACGTAGTATTTGCGCGCGTAGCGCGCGAATTTCGGGTAATTTGAGGTAAAAACCACTGATTTTGCACTAATTTGGCCATTTTGGTCAAAAATTGGCACTTTTGGGGCAAAATCGGGGGGGATACCTACTGTACCGGGGTGAAAATCGGGGGGGATACCTACTGTACCATACCAAACATCGGGGGGGATACCTACTGTACCAGGCGAGGGGGGATACCTACTGTACTGGGGGGGGCTACCCCCCCAACCCCCACCCCACCACCAACACTGGTACTTACCTCTCACAACTCCAAATCATACCTCTCACAAGCAATTTTATACCTTTTTAAGGCAAAAATCGGTGTTTTTCGACCTTATTTTCGCAAAAATGGCGCGCTAGCCCACCCATAATACCCATTTTTAGGCGATTTTCGGCGAAAATTTGTTAAAAGTACTATTTTTACCTCAATTTTTGGCCAAAATTGTATCACAAAAACGGTGTTTTTTCGCCTTTTTGGGTGACCAAAATCATACCTCTCACGCATCCGGTCCAGTGGTGTAGCTGGGGGGGGGGGGGGTGGGGGGGACCCCCCCCTAGGTACAGTAGGTAGGTTGCCGCCCCTCGCCTGGTACAGTAGGTAGGTTGCCGCCCCTCCCCTGGTACAGTAGGTAGGTTGCCGCCCCACCTAACTTTTCACCCAAAACATTCATTTTTGGCTTAAAATTGCATAAAATTAGCATATTTGTCTGCAAATAGGCGAAAAATCGCGCGCTGCGCGCGAAATTAGTGTTTTAGGCCACATTTTCTTCAGTATTTAGACATAAAAAATTTTGGTTTCCAGATGACCCCCCCCAAGTGGTACGACCCCCCACCCTAGCTCGGCTGGTACAGTAGGTAGGTTGCCGCCCCGCATTTTGGGTGGTACAGTAGGTTGCCGCCCCGCCTGGGTAGCTACACCACTGATCCGGTCCCAACCCCGCATCATACTTACCTCCCACCAGTGTAGTTCCTGGTCCGGAGGGGGAACAGGCGGTACCCCCCTTTTTTTCGGAGGGGGAACAGACGTACCCACCTGGGGGGGAAGGGGGGGGGAGGGACCCGGAAGGGGGGGGAGGACCCAAGTTTGGAGAAAAGTCATTTTTTGAGGACGAAAATTTGACTCATTTTTGCCCCTTTTAGGAAAAAAAATCTCAATAAAAAGGGTATTTTGGCGATTTTTGACGATATTGACCTAAAAATCACTCATTTTATGCCTAAAAATGCCTATTTTAGGCCAAAATTTGCCTATTTTAGGTAAAAATTGGGGGAGCAGACGTACCCGGAGGGGGAACAGTGGGGCAGGTGTACCATGGAGGGGGAACAGACGTACCCGAGGGGGGACCCCCCTCCCCCCCCCCCAGGAACTACACTGCCTCCCACACATGGGCCTGCCACTACACTGGTAACCCCCCAACCCCCTGCCACTACTGGGCGGACAGGGTTTATTTTTTCAATATGGGTTAGTAGCAAGAAGCTAGTAAAATTGACAATTTAGTAGCTTTTTTGCCGCTGAAAAGCCAATTTACTAGCTTTTTTGTCCAAAATACAAAATTTAGTAGCTTTGAGGCTACTAAATTTGAAAATTTACTAGCTTTTCAAAAAATTTAGTAGCTAAAAAGCTACTAAATTTGGTTAAAAAAATCCATGGCGGGGATACATACTGTACCGGGGGTGAAAATCGGGTGGATACCCACCAACCCACCTGCTGTGCCATGCCAAACATTGGGGGATATGTACCAGACGAGGGGGATACCGTATTGTCGGAACTAGAACCCGGGGGGTCTATTTTTTCACTGGGGTCATTTGGGGGTTCAATTTATGGGGGGGTCAATTATTAGGGGTTATATTTTTCATTTGGCTCCCCGACGCAAAAAATCATTGTTAATAATGCCCATTAAAATGGCTTGTTTTCGGTATTTTCTAACTTCAACAGCGGCAATTGTGCTTAAAAAGCTGTATTCTGTTGTGTACGCAAGCTTAAACAACGTTTGACACAACAACACAGGCTTACCATACCACTAACGTGTGGTACGGTGAAGGTTGGGGTGGGGTTCTATTAATGGGGGTTTCTATTTTTGATTTCGAGTCATTTAGGTGGGGTTCAATTAATGGGGGGGTCAATTAATGGGGGGTTCTATTTCCGACAATATGGTACCTACTGTCAGGCAGATGGTTGCAAGGTACCAGAGGTCGCAATCGGGCCGGGTTTGGCCGACCCGGCCTGAGCCTACTGTGCTGGGGGCTACTTCCCCAACCCCCTCCCCCACCTCCAACACTGGAAACAAATGAATTGGGATAATATTGGGAACGTAAAAGGAAGAAAGAGTAACATGGTTCAAGAAAGACCAAAATTATGTTCACCAACCGTTTTACCAGCAAACCATAAGCGTTTGAATAACCACGAAACTCATAACTAAGTTGGCTTGTGGTTTCGGCTCGCCTTCCAAGACCACATACTGTAGACCATATGTGCTGTAAGCCCGAGCCTCTTCAGTTGAAAGCTTCAGCGCGCTGAGCTCAAAACTGACACGCAGTCAAAGTCAAACATTCCACGCAAAAGCACGAAATAAAAAGTTTGTACCTACTTCTGAAGCTTGTACTTTGAAAAACAATTTCTGAGATTTACCAGTATAAATGAAGCACCAGTTAGACCATCATACATTTGTAGGTACTGAGGCAGGCAGCGAGAACAAGACCCCAAACGCACAGACGCCAACTTGTCAACGACAAGGATCGGCGACTTTTTCCTCACCCGACCCGTTGCTGACCAGTGCTCAACCCCAGAACTAAGTCTTCGCCTAATCATAGCTGCAAGCGTAAGCATATAAGCCTAAGCCTGATCCCAAGCCTGACATAACAGTATTTTGTGTAGTATTCCCGTAGGAAACAAGCAGTGTTGGAGATACCGTGGACCGGAGGGGGATACCTACTGTACCGGGCTCGGCTCAAGGAGGGGGATACTTACTGTACCAGAGCCGATGGCCTGGGGGGTAGTAGGTTTCTGGGTAACAAATTTTAATATTTTTATTATGTGGAATCATGTGAAAACGTAGGATTTGCGCGCGTAGCGCGCGAATTTTGGGTAATTTGAGGTAAAAACGACTGATTTTACACTAATTTTGGCCATTTTGGTCAAAAATTGGCGCTTTTGGGGCAAAATCGGGGGGACACCTACTGTACCGGGGTGAAAATCGGGGGGGGGATACCTACTGTACCATGCCAAACATCGGGATCAAGTTTAATCGTCGATCAAGTTTCCATCCATACGGGATACTTCCCTTCATTTTTCTTCGATACTGGAAAAGGGTCACTTCGTCGACATTTTTTAGAAAACCAAAAAACTTGTTTTTAAAAGGAAAAACACGATTTTTTTCTTTTTTTCAACGCTGGTCTGAACCTAGCAAGTTGCGTTGTTCTCTGCAATTGATTTTTTGGATTTTGGTCGCTTAGTGGACTTATTACCCTTTGCTTTGTCACTATCGTCACAAAACGCACGCAGAGATAACGGATAAAATAAACAGTAAAACAACGGAACATTGCCATTGTCCGCTTATTCGCAGGAACATTTTTGCAAATCGGGTTTGAACTTTGAAATGTCAGCGGCAACACCAACGACCAAGCAAGTGCGTTACGATCGGCAGTTGCGATTGTGGGGCGATCACGGACAACACCAACTGGAACGAGCCAATGTTTGTCTACTAAACGCGACTGCAACTGGCACAGAAACGTTGAAAAGTCTTGTTTTGCCGGGAATCGGGCGATTTACGATCATTGATGAGGCTCTCGTGACGGAGGAAGATGTGGGGAACAATTTCTTCCTGTTGCCGGATTCAGTGAGTCAATCGCGCGGCGCCGTTGCATGTCAGTTGTTGAAGGTTCGCAGTGAGATTCACTTTTCTCCGTTCATTTGTCAAGAACATGCATAATGAACTGAAATTTTTAGGAAATGAACAGCGAAGTCGAAGGACGTCATATCAACGAATCTCCGGAAAAATTACCGTCCAACAATTTGGCCGTTCTTGATGAATTTTCCTTGGTGATCGCGTGCGACTTGTCTGAACAAGCCGCATTGATCATCGGCGAATTTCTCTGGAATCGCAATGTTCCGTTAGTGCATCTCTCAATTTAATCCATGCTTTGTGGGGTACGGAGTGATAGAAAACACGTCAAAAATGAAAATGTTTTTAGTTTTGTACTGTGCCGTTGCGTTGGTATGATCGGCTATATGCGCGTCATCCTGCATGAACATTGTGTTGTTGAATCACACCCGGACAACCCGTTTGATGATCTGAGACTCGACAGACCTTGGTTGGTTTGCCCGCATTGTTATCTTCTCTTTAAAAGTTTAACGCTCCGTAAATTTAGTGCACATTTCAAGGCTTGTTTGAGGACCTGTCATTTATTCTCAAAGATAAGAGCTGGTTGACCCTTCCAGTGTAGTTCCTAGTCCGGCAGGAATTACGTGTACCCTCGGTATTTTTGGAGGGGAATTCAAAGGGAAGTGTGGGGGGGCGGGGAGAGACCCAATTTCTGGAAAAAGCCATTTTTATGGGGAGATAATTTCACTTATTTTTGGCCCTTGAAAAATGTCGCTAGGTAAAGCGTATACCTCACGATTTTTGATATTTGAACCTTGGCTGAAGAATGACCATTTTGTTCCTAAAAACGCCTTTTTTAGGCACAAATTGGGGAATTTAGTGTACCTGGTGCCGGTGCGGAATTAAGTGGGTAAGTGTGCCATGGTCATCGGGGAATTAAGTGCACCCTGGGGGACCCCCCAGAACTACAGTTACCCTTCCCCATCAAATTGAATGAAAAAATCCTGGTTCCACTATCCAGGCATATTTTGTTTTTTCGCGTGCGTGAATTGTTGTGATTATTCAATAATCTGCAGGTTATTCAAATTCACACCCAATAGATTGTTTCTTTCAATAGTAACTTATTACGCACACCTTTATGTTTTCGATAAAACGTTTCCTTATCTCGTGCATTTCATCAATAAACTTCTACAATGTGCATAGAACGGGAGCCGACTATTTTTAACCTGATTGTGAACCAAAAAATAATTCTGGTTGCAGGCGCGAGCTTCGCGCGCATGTCGACGCAATCAACCTGGATTCATTATCACATGAAGACCATAGTCACGTGCCATACGTTGTGCTGCTAATGAAAGCATTGGATGTTTGGCGACAAAAGAATGCACTCGATTCTAATGGATATCCCAGATCGTACGCGCAAAAGAAAGAAATCAAACAAATTCTGACCGAAATGCAGATGCCTGATGATAAAGGCAGAAAGGATGAGGAGAACTTTGCCGAAGCCGCTCATAATCTAAACAGAGCGCTCAGACAAACACAGGTCTAACGTTTTGTGTGGCTGTGGCTTATAATTGGTTGGTTTATTGCTCTCAGTGACGCATAAAACCATGCACGTAAATTAGTGATTGAAGCAAAGTTACAAGACCGGGTGGGACAATTACGGAAATGAAAATAGTTACAACACTGGTTATAACAAAACCACAGCAAATAAAAGCTACAAAAAGCGCCAAGGAGAGAGAAAGATCACGGACATCAGGACAGATCACAGGACATGTTAACAGAGCTGAAAATTATGCATTAATCCTCGTCCTCGTCAAACGACAAATGTCGGGCTCAGAGGGCGCATATTGGGATCAGTCCATATTGTCAACAGCCCAGAACAGATGGTGGGTTGGTGATTGTCCGTCACTTCCGTGTACCACCATTTAGCGACGTGGCTGGCGTCCCCAGGCTGACGTGAATGCGTATCGAACGAGACATCGCCATATACATCCCGTTGACCGCATCCGGACGCGGTGGCGATAGAGCCCTGGCTTATAATTCATTAAAGTATTTGAAAAATAATTTTCCAACACTTTTCAGATCCCTTCCAACGTCGCTCAACTATTCGATCACCTTCCGGACACCCTCACGCCCAAGTCGGCCCCGTTCTGGTTCATGGCTGCAGCAATCAAACGTTTTACCCACGAAAATGATGGTGCACTGCCTGTTCGTGGTGCCCTGCCTGACATGACCGCTCATTCGAGTAGATATATCGAATTGCAGAGGGTTTACCAAGTACGGTTCACCCAGCGTATGGTTCAATTTCACCGACATGTGAAAGCTGAATTGAATGGAATGACACTTTCTGCAGAACAAAGCCACATCAGACGCGCATCGTGTGCACGAGACCGTGAAACATTTGTTGGTCGACGTTGGATTGCGCGCTGACAGTATTCCGTATGAGCAAGTTCTGTTGTGCTGTAAGCATGCCGATCAACTACATTGTGTCAAGGGCAGATCATTGCAACATGTTTGTTTCTTTTTTGGGGATTTTCCGTTAAGCTTTGCATTCTTGAATTTTAGTCGGCTATACAAAAACGGTTGTGGGTGTGAAGTGCCTTCGGGCTTTTGTAGCCTTGACGAAACCAATGCTTTGCGCTGCCTGTTGAGCATCACGCATAACAATGCAACTCATATCTGAGATAGGCCATATTTCATAGGGAGACAACAACCGGTGGTGGTGGTAATTGCACACCATCGTATGCGTAGAACGGAAGCATCTGATGTTTTCAGGAACTTACGGATCCTAAAACCGACGAAATACAACAATTATTCGTCTCTGAAGAGCCCGAGCACAAGCTGTTGAGATGGTAATTGATAAGTTTCCAATTAGAAAGCTCCGAGTAAACGCAGCTATTTTTGCTTCCATCCGCAGGTACATCCAACTGCGTGCGCGCGAACGTTTCCGAGCCGAGAAAGACCGTTACCCGGGCACCAACGGCATACCTGTGCAACTGGACACGGTCGATTTGTCGCGACGAGTCAAAAATCTGTTGACCGATTGGAAAATACACGGACCCGAAACTGGTGATGGACAACAGAGCAAGCCAGACACGCACATCGACTATACCGGTTTGTTTGTACGTCCTAGTTTGCGAATTTCGCCCGTTGTTGTTGACAATTTCGAATCAGCCACTTTGATCTGTCTGAGTCACGCTGATGATTTGCGTCAGAGTGACTGCGCTGGAATTGAGCAGTGGGTGATCCCGCATTGAAGCGTGAATATTTATATATTTCCTATAATATATTTCCTTTACTGTCTTATCGTGCGCGATGATTGAAACTAATTTCACTTTCACAGCCGAGATGTGTCGCTACGGTTCGTCCGAGCTTCACGCAGTGTCAGCCGTGTTGGGTGGTGTGTGTGCACATGAGTGTATCAAATTAATCACAAAGCAGTTCCTGCCATTGAACAATACATACATCTTTGATGCACACTCTGGATCGGCGCTGGTGTTGGAAATGTGATACTGATTAAACTTTAACCTGGTAATCTCGAAAAACTGTGCATAAATGTGGTAATGTTGTTGTGAAGCATTTGCAGTCTGCTTGTTTTGCTTTTTCTGCCAATCTGTGACAGTAGTAAGCACTTGTGTTCGTGATGTCTCAAAATGTTATCATCTTTGGAGATTTATTTCTGTATGAGCTGCTATTGTCGGATACGCCCCGTTCTAATCGCAATCGCTCTTGTCCAAAATGTGTTGTGTTTACCTCGTGTGATCTTGATACTTCGTCTTATTTGTTGACGTTACAGTGAAATTTGGAGCTCAACACAATCGCATTGATAAATCTAAATTTTTTCAGTATAATTTAATCCATATCCGTCTCAAAAAAATTCCGACACAAATTTTTTTCACTCAGCACGAAATATAGCAAAATATCAGAAGTTTATTAAAACGCCAGCTTGTTTTATACAAGTTCACATCACAACAAAATAGCGTTTACATCTCGGACCTTGTATGGTAACCATGTGAGCACCAAAGCTTGCCACAAATCTTCCGGGGTGTGAATGAGTCTGGTTCGCTGATTTTTCAAGAGGCAGTTCTAGGTGCAGTCTTGGAGAAATTCTGGGTGAATTGCACAGTATGCCTATCATACGCTTTTGGAACTTCAGCCACCTTGAGGCATCCGCAATAGATGTCAGAACATGACACTGCAAACCTATCCTGATGTTTCAATAAACTGTCATATGCGACCACGATTCTTATTATCCTCCATGAAACATCAGTTCTGAGAGTGCGGTGACACGGAACTGGACGCGTGCTGTACATCATTGTGTCCATTGCCATCAACTACACTGTTGTTTGGTTGTGTCAGTGACGTACGCAGTTGGACCAATTGGGCCAGTAGTTGTGTGGCTGATTGCTGCTCTTGACTCGGCTCGTCCGGCGGGGGAATCTGGATGATTGCGGCTGATGATGTTTCACAGAGTGGTGAAAAGATCGGGTAGAATACTTAGGGAGAAGAAATGGGCTCTTCGTGAAGAGTACGACATCATCACTTTGTTATCATGTCCATCGATCGAATCAGCCGTTGCCTGTCATGGCTGAGCACACCACACTAGGTCAAGTAGGTCAACAGACTGAATCGTTCCTCATTTCAGTTTAGTGTCAGTTATCGGATATCTTCCCAGGTTGCACCTGATCACGCCACCGTTTCGTGTGTCAGTAGCAGTAAAAAGGTGGTAAAAACCCTCCCGAAGTACCATAACCGACCGGTGGCTGTGTCTTATCGTAGTACGCCTTGGCCAATCGATCGAGTCGTTGTGTAAGTGACGCAATCCGTTCATCCTTCAACGCAACCAATTGCTCAAGATGTCGCACACGAACGTGCATCGTCTGCAATTGGATCGGGTGATGTTTCACTGACATAATTTTGTCCTGATCCTGTTTGGAGTGCCGAGTTGTTCGGATCTTCGGCATGGACTCCGTCGATACACCAACCTGTAGCTGTTCATTTTTCATGATCAATTCCTGCTGCGCGACGTGCAGTGACCGGCCGGGTACCATGTCTTGAAATTTGGGCGATTCCCCATTGACGGTGGGCTCCGTTTTGGATATGTGGAATCTGAATACGGAGAAAAACATTATCTTCTTTTGTCTAAACAATCATCCATCAATGAAACATCACAAACTTGGCCAAATTGGGCATTCGTTTCCTTCTCGTTGACGACGAGCCGACTCGTGAGAAACAATCGCCCGACAAAGACATGTTGTCGTCTGATGTGTCCGATGCCAAACTCGTATTGCTGCCAGCTACAAGGTGGTGAAAGTAAGCTGGCTGATGTTTCACAAAAATATTTCAATTACAAGACTCACTTCTGGCGGAGCTCCGACTTCTATACCGATGTGGTCTGAACCTCTTCTCACTCACAACCACTTCGATCTTTATTCTTAGATTGTAGAGCACGTATTCGATCGCGCCGGGTGATTGTTGGATAATTTTGTCAACAATATGCGAAGGGACGTGGAAATTCAGGCAGGAGAACACCAACCTGAATGGAAATTATAATCATGTTAGAAGTGATGACACGCATATATCGGTGTTGCAGCCACGCGCTCGAGATTTTCAGTAGCAAACTGGCCTCTGTCGGACGCTGACTGTTTTTGAAGCAGGATGTCTGGGCACAGTGGTTTACTTCGTGCTCGTGTACTCACAATGCATCACTACGCATGCTTTTACTGTCGACACAAACACAAAGTACACATTTCAGTTTCAGCAGTTCATACGTTTGTCTCAGAGTCTGTCATTCATGCACTTTAGCCGTTATCATGATGTGGACCTTATACGTTTTCTGCTCTTTCCTCCCTTCGTGACGGGTAAACTCGATAAAAATAAATTTCCGGCAAAATGCACTTTCGCTGACCACGACTGACTGGTGCGCGCCCGGACTCTGAATAGGGTCCTATTGTGCTGGATGGGCACCGTGGGTGAATTGACCATTTCAACATGCGATCGTGGGCCCGTGTACCATATCCCTTTCATTGGGACGTATCCGAACTTTGGTGGCGATATGCGTGCGCGAACAGCTCACGGGGGACACATATCTCATCTCTTTGGCACTCAGCGACAAATACAGCACATTCAGCTTGCGTTTCAAGTCGGAAGTGCGCTAGGGTAAGTTAAAGATACAGTATCTTCCTTTCGATACCCAAGAAGTCTGTATAAGGTTATGTCGGCTCTTGCGTGTCCGCGTCTGCAAGCGGATAAATTCCGGCAGAACTTTGTTTGACGTGCATGCTGACTTTTCATGTCTGTACTATGTGTTATCAAATCCACAATTCTGCCGTCGGACAAAAAACGACTAAATCAGTTACGTTCTCGGGCTACGGGCTTTGTCCCGTCCGGATGCAGCCTTTGGTCGACATTATAATTGACGACACGCGCAGTGATATAAACCAGGCCGAATATAATTCATTGCATCTCAGTCTTTGTTTTGCGGTCACACACTGCAAGTGCATGATGTCATAAAAAATGTTCTCGAGCGCAAGATCTTGGGTACACGTCCACAATGACTCGAACGCATACATATTTCGTGAACAACAAAATACCCATGAAATCCATGCAGTCGCAAACACTGCGAGAATCGCATTCACGCGTGAAGAAGGCGGCTAAATTTATATTCAATGCTGCTTTTCTTATGCGCGTCCGGCAGAGCATGACTAACGCGACTGGATTAGCTGTTGGGTGGTGAAAACGAGACGAAAGGCTTCCTTTGTGTCATTGTTTTGGGTACTGGATTGGCTCGTGCGTGATAATCCAGTTTTGGTAAGAAGTCGAATAAAATGAAGGATGAACCAACTTATTGAGACTGTCCCAATTGTATTTCTTGAGTTGTGTTGAGCTGGCGGGCATGTATTGATGCAGGTCGACGTAGCGAGGTAGGAAATGTGCGATCAACTCGGCTATGAGCACTGAAATGTGACTGGGCGATGTTTCATGCATCCGTGGATAGAATAGCCAGATCCACAACGAGCAGGGAAAAACGATATAATACGTATATTAATCCACGAATCAATGACAACTGCTAAGGCCAAAAAATGTCCCGTTTCTGTTTCAACTCACTTGCGATGCACCAGGTCACCATCAGGACGATTGCAGTTGCCTAGCCTAACAAGCCACGGTATAGATCTAACCTCCATCCGAAAAGTCCCTGTTGATGTTTTTTCGCGACCGACTGAATGGTATGCCATTCAACCAATCATTCAGTTCATCCAATGCGTTTTGGTCCAATGAAGGCAGTGACATCTTGCCGTCACCAGATGTGCTTGCTGTGTTGCTCGGCTGACCGGCCGCCGTTTTGAGGCGATTGTTTTGGGGAGATTTTTCAGATAAGTTATTCAGAAATATTCCGACTCCTTCGCCGTCGCTCTGAAACGTGGATGAGTTTCAGAACACCTGGGGTCCACTTATGCAATTATCATCCCGCATGGAACACTGTAAACATTTTCGAACTGGGCAATATGTGAACAAGATCAGCACGTATTTATACGTACAGTGTAACACCCAATTGTGTCCTGGCCATGTACGGAGCCTACTACTGCATACTTGAATGAACAAACATTAAATATAAGGGCGTGCGCTGCTGATCTCACATTTCGAAAGTGCCGAGAGCACTTAAATTTGGACACCATGGTGTACTTGACCAGGGCCCTTGACTAACCGGTCACGTATAAAGTCGGTCAGTTTTGTCTGACTAACACTAACCGGCACTCAACATGTACATACATAAGCGTAAATATGACCACCAAGTGTACAAATAAAAATCGTTGGGAACTGAGTATAATGCGCGTGATGAAAACGTAATCGTAATAACGAGCGATTTTACAGTATAACGTTTGACTTCAGCACTGTTAAATTGAACGAAAAATTCCTCAGAACCAGACTCAGACGCACAGTTTCAAGCGCAGACATGAACTCAAAAGGCAATTTCTGTCATCAAATGAAGTTGACAAAAAGCAAAAGTGTGAAAAATCTAGTGTCAGCAGGTCGAAACCGGAACTGTGCAACTCTGCGGGGAAATTATTTAACTCCGTGCACGCGCTTTGGACCCCGTGGCTATTTCAGGAACGCTAAGTCCAAATTTGGTGGGCACCTGACAAGCAGTTGGGCACCTAATGCTGTGTAAGTTGTGCAACTTGGCCCAAAACAGTGAAAAGTGCAGTTTATGCGTCTTTATTCAAGCAAAAACACGTAAAAATTGAAGTAGTCGGGTCTGCGTGTACGCAGCGCAAGGGTGCAGCTGCCATTATTTAGTGAGTTACGGGCTGGCAAATAGTGCAAAGTGGCCAGTTGACGGACCTACTGCACGCGAAGCTGCTTTCAGGTTTGGACCAAAAAATAAGCCTATGGCCTGTGCGACTGGTCAAAGCCCACAAATTATGCATATGTGTACTAGAGCGAGTGCACGCAAACAACCGACAGAATGGAGAAAAAATGTCCAAAATGGGCTCGCATCGGGGCGGCAGGCGCTAACATGCGGGTCATGCCAAAAAGCAGCCCAACTCAAGCTCTCCAGCCATAGCCAAATGTCTTTTGCCCCTTTTAGTCACAGGGGCGCGCCAAGCGATCCGTTAGCCCAAGCGTTACTACAGCGCTACAATTCGCCCATATGTGGCACATGCCTTTGCTGTGGCTTACGTAAAGCTCCGGCTGTCTCGGCATCGTGGCCAAGAGCCCATGTGCGCATACGAGTACATGCTGTGCTCTCACCCAATCAATACGGTACCGCCAGATGCACAAGTATGTATGGCCACACATGTGTGGGTATATCATGTGAACACCAAGTGGAAAATTCAAGTGCGCATCGCTTCCATTACATTGTATTAGGTACACATGGCATGCAGGTTGGGTCCAGCGTTGGAATCTTCCCAAAAATCAGTGCTGCCTGACGTATTCACAGAACCGAAGTTATAGCAATCGAAAACTATGCTTCATTCTCAGCACATCACAAAAGACCATAAGTAGGTTCGACTTTGAAAAGGTTCTTCTGGTCTATAAAAAGACAGCGCGCGTCAACCGATATGTATATGAATTATGGTCCCGGTAAATTTCAGGGGCATTATTTGGACATGTGATGGAAGCAGAAGCGTATTAATTTTAAAAGCGTGCATTGAAGTTACTCACTCAGCTGCTTTGTTTTGCCTGGAAACTTGACTTTGCCTGAATTCTGATCCTCACGCAAACAAGATCTTACGCTGCTGATCATCAGTAACATGAAACCTTGCACAGAAAACAGGTCGATCGATGGAAATAAGTCCATCCGAAAAGTTGACCGTGCAGGTGGCCGACGTTTGAACACGCACGCGGAGTCCGACAATGTGCACAGTTTGGATCTGAGAACAACACAACTACGGCAGACCACTATGAGGCAGTAAAGCCAGACGACAATAAATTTCCATAAAAAGGAGAATAAAAGTATTATTTGCATGCGTGACTTATTGGACCGTCGTTCAGGACATCAACAATCACATGAAATGAAAAAGCTTGAATTGTTATTCACGAAGGTTTATGAGGTAGATGTTTGAGTACCGGTATCATTTAGATTCCACTGACCGTACCCATCAAATCTTATGAGTTTTCGAGTCACGAAAACGAAAGCGATATGAGAATGAGCGGGCCCGTGGGGGCGTTGGCGCCCGCCTGAGGTCGTGACGAAAAAACAACAACAAATATAAAAATATGGCGAAAAGAAGAAATATAACGTCTCGCGGAGGCGCTGTTATTTGTTTTTGGCACGCGCCCGCTGTTTCAATGCTGATATCATTTACGCGCATGTTTTTGTTGTTGAAATCATACGGTGCCTTTCGCCAGTGCATGTGCGTTGTGAGTGGGTGCGGATAACGTCGTGAAGGTAAGTTGGGCACAGTCACGATGCAACATACGTCATACAGTTACAAACCAAAACTTGTACTTGATAACTTTCACAGGACTTTCAAACGGTATGGCAATCTAGTAACAAATTGGATTGTGCGCACGCATGTTGCAAACAAATTGAGTTTATTAGAGACTGAGGCACGCAGGCATGCAGATGATCGCCACCTGAAAAGTGGCTGCGGCCCTTCTGCCCCAGACGATAAGGGATTCAATTGAGTTGGAAAATCTGAGATACTTACTGTACTTGTTAACGTCATATAACAACTTGCTGTATGACGTTAGGATTACGCGGCCCAAACTTTTGACTTATATTCAAACTTGCGCTATTCATTTCTCCTGTACTTGCCGTACAAGGATTCTGTCTGCAATAGATACTGTATATACATATAATACATATGTATATATACGCTGTTGCCTGTTGGAAAAGGGAGTGTATGATAAAAAAACTTCAGTTGGGGTGCAAACTGTAATAACTTACCGTATTCTAGTAATATATGTACAGTACATTTGTGTGTTGTGTCAGGCTTCAAAGCAACTATACTGTATGAATATATTGTTTTTGGGCGCCGAAGGATAGCTAGAAATACACATGCATTTCGGACCCAATTAATCCGAGCCTGTCCTCTGGCCCGTGAGAAGAGCGAAACGCGCGTTAATTGGAAAAAGTGTTGCGTGTTTCATCCAGCTGTGGGAACAACGAAATGCGACACAAAGTCTGAATCTGCTGCGGTCTCAGTGAGCGACTGAGGGAGCTAAAGCACTTGTATCAGCCACCATGTAGTACAAGTCCGCTTCATGTCCGAAGTACGTTTACATTCGGGGAGGCGAAAAAATCCGGTTTTTTGGGGGGTCGAGGTTTTTTGTTTTTAACGTAAGCCGCTTTCCGTAAAACCAGACTGTAATTTAGTGGAAACGTTATGCAGCTTGCACCTAAGGGTACCCAAGCGGAATAACAACAAGCTCAGGAAAACGCACGCGTGCGTTCCCAATTGGAAAATAATTTGCGCTACCTCAGAACACTGCTGAACTAACGCCACGGCAATTTGGCTAAGTAAAACGGCAATAACAAATGAATAAACCATTATTCGGAGACGAAGTCAAATTACAATTGCGCTCGCTGTTCGGCAGGTTTTATGAACCAGACTTTCTTCTGTGGTCAAAAACAACAAACGTTTCACAAAGCTTTGTGAAGGGAAACTTTGCGCTAAACACAATTTCTGGAAATTTTTTTGCTCCATCCTCATTTGCTGTCCTTATGCACTGACGTCCCAAAGCCAGCCAAATGAAAAATTCAAAAGTTGGTGCTTTTCGACAAACGAAACTAATAATTCATAAGCACCGCTACGTGGTATCGAGAATGTTCTAAGTGGATCACCTTAATAGTACTTTCAGTCTGTCTGCTGTTGGGTAAGCTTGTACGCATTAAGAAATGTGTAACTGTAGAGTACATGTCATACGTAACGTATACTTCAAATGGTTTGCAAGTATTTATCTCCTTCTCAGTTCCAGAGTGCTAGGCAGAGTATAATTCAGGACGTTCATTCTTGTCGAAGCGCATGCAACCTATACATACATATATATGTACGGTAACCTGCCGTTCTTGAAATCGCGAATGTCCTCGAGGTGTTATTTTGTCTCTTCTCGTGCGGACGAAGTTCTCTTGTTTCCGGAGCACAAAGCTTCAGTGTTTTGGTGATAAGAAAATGCTTGTAACGATTCGGAAATACTCGAAAATCTCCTCCTGACGAGGACCATTGACAACACGTGATGCGAGAACCAATGTGCCGCCGCCTCTGCTTTGCTCTGGGAAGAGCAGGCAGGATTTAGAACCATAAAAATGAAAAACCGCAAGAACCGAACTCCGGGTCCATCACAAGAGTGGGCGCATCTGAGCATCTTTCTTTTATTTCCCTTTCCTCTTTCAAAAACCAACTTTGTGCCGGAAAAGCACACCGTAATTTTGAACCATAAAAAGGGACCACTATGTGGGCGCAGGAAGGACGCAGGATGCACTTTATGTGATTATGGTACCGAACCGGTGTTGAAACTCGATATGGATATCATACCAAACTCGGCTACGGCAAAGATGCGCCTTTTATTACCCATACTGGATAAGGTATGTATACATATTTTTATATGTACAGAATTCAAAAACTTGTCAGTTTTACTTTTGTTTTCGACCTTTGCATCTTGTGGTTTCTACGCTGGGGAAGCATTGCTTTTGGTATCCTGTTCTTTCGTTTGCTTTATAGTTTTTTATTTCACAGCGCAACCACAACGTAACGAAAACATCATGAAAACAGCACCATAAACATGACGAATTTACATGATTATCTCCCCTTATCCATACAATACGCCCAAAACCTCAAAACTACCCCACCCTGTATCGCGGACGGTAGACATATCGAATATTGAATCTGGCATGCCGATGGTGAGGTTCTGGCGGCTGTCCCAGGTATCTCCTCTGCGTCCGCACTGGACCCAAATTGTTGTTGGGTTTCCCATGTTTGTTTATGTTGGGTACCACCAATCTGCCGCCAACTATGAGTTTGTCATCGAACGGCAACTTCTCGAACTTAGGGTACTCGAGAATCCGCACTGGTGATGTTTCATAGTCGTACTCTTTGGTGCCATTTGGGTGCGTGATCCAACCGACCAGCCTTTTGCGCCAGATGCAACCCTGCTCCCCGCAATAGACGTCGTTCAAGTGACCGCGATATGCCCCGGTCCAATCATCGTCGTAGAAACATCGCAACGGGAATATCGACCGGCATTTTAGGCATTGACGCGGGAAGATGTTGCATTCGGGAATTCGACGCGCTGGCGGTGGGTAGCTGGAAAGTAGCAACTAGATATGTACCATGGTCTAATCTGTGGGTACATTTGCCAGATTGAAGCCTGCCCGACATGCCTAAGCTGGCCAGACTAGTTTGTCTCATACTGAGGTCCGAATCGTCGCATAATAACTGACACAGGACGTTACGTGAAACGTCACGTTAATCAGTCTACAACCCACCTCACAACCATCGATGTTTCATCACCCTCATCCACACACTGTCCACCCTCCGAATTTGCACGACAGAAAATGGCCACCCTTTCACCGGTCAACTCGGATGCGCAGTAATGTTGGGTAATCGTGATGAAATGTTTGGTGCTCGGAAACATACGGTCACATTTGACACGCTCAGTCGCTGAAACATCATAAGGAATCAGTAAAATTGGCAACAAAAATTCGGTCCTAAGTTTTGAAAAGACGCACTTCTTCGACAATCTACCCTGGTGATCGGTTGTTTGCTGTTCGTCCTTCCATCCTCAATCCAGTTGGCAATCGTTTTATCAGCAGCATCAATGGTGCACACGAGGTAGAGCTTCTGGTCACTGATTTGTGCGTGCTGATCTTCGTCACTTTCGAAAATGGTGAGCACACGATTCGATTCGCTCACACATCCGACCGTTTCTACCACTGTTCGTTCCGGATACTCCCCATGCTCGTTGGGAATGTCGGCGCCGTAGTCAAGCTCAACGCCGTTAGCAATCAGGGCCAGGCAGGCTGGAAATTGGTAAATTGTGCTGCGGTCACTATGACGATGATCTGGTACACCGACTGTCGGACAAGTATGGGCACAAATTGTCGTGATTGAATGCGCTACATCATTAAGTGACCCTACTTGGGTCGGAAATGAAACTGTCTTGGCCAATGTGCCTTTTCGTATGAAGGACATTGATGATCTTTATTTCTCCTTGATATGTATTTACCAATGCTGCTGACATCGTTGTTCACTAGCTGGTGCTGAACACTTTTTAAATTATAGACAAATCAGAAAAGCTTCAACTGTGCACGTACACGTGCCCCTAAGTGTCACGTGACCAATGCAGGTCTATGCGATTGATATAGGCTGTGCTGAAAGCATGATTTCACAAAGTAAAGCTACCAACTCGGACAGTCCTGTGTCTCGCACTGTGCTGTCTCTGTCAATTCGGGACATTCCATTCCGTCACCCTTTGGTTGCACAATGATGTCCCTGGTTCGTTCTTGCATGCCCCCACCACACGTTGCGCTGCACGCACTCCAGTGTTGCGACCATTCGCTCACTTCGCAGTCGACTGCAGTGTGATGCGTGGTTTGGTGACTGCGCCGATCCTACATACTTGTGCATCGCCACTGACGAACACCTCGCCCTTGCAGTCAGAAGACAAAAGTGAGGCGAATGCATGGTGTACATTCTGTTTGTCTACTTAACTGGCAGATTTGTTGACGAAAATTTTTTTTGAGTTTGCAGCGTAGCGAAACTCGACATCTGATGAACACGATAACAAAAATGGTGGCACCACATATTATGTAAGATGTCAAACAGTTCTGTATTATTAGAACCTAAAAAAGGATGCTCACCATCGCAGCTGTGTTGGTTGCAGTTTTGCTCATCTTGCAAAGCACCGCAGTCCTGTCCACCGTTGGCTGCTTCAATCAATATCGACCGGTCACGGTACTGGACGCCACCACCACATTCTCGATCACAATCGGACCATTCGGACCAAGTGGACGTCTCGCAATCGATTGGGTCCACATCGTCGCCTGAACAGTTGCTTGTTTATCTTTATATATGTTTAGTTTTTATTAATGACCATACATGCCCCCTTGGTCCATTTGGCTCCTGAAGGGGGCCACCGTTTCGGAACGAAGAAGGAAAAAGAACCCGTAAATTGCAGGATTTTCATTCTGATACACTTCAAAAGCCCAAAAATCGCGCGCTTTGCGCATCAGATACAACTCATTTTCGATGAAATTTAGCTTTCTGGGCGCGTAAAAGGTGCCAAAATTTCGCGCGACTGTTACATTTTGTTTCATAATTGGTGTGCAAAGCGCGAAATTCTAAACAAGCACTAGATAAAAATGACTTTTCAAAAATGGAACAAGCACAGGATAAAAATGACGTTTTGGATTTGGCCACTCCCTTGGCCAAAAGCTGTATCCGCCACTGGTGTATGTTAATGGTCGAATGCATGCTTATGTTTTTCTTTGTGGATGTCAGTTGTATTTTGTGGTTGGAGAGCACAGAAGGCACCTTGGGAGCAGAGCATATTTTGGGTATGGTTATTTTTGGACGCGTCTGGGGTGAAGCGGGCTGTGGTGTGATGTTTTTGGCTAAGGGCGCCCTTAGTCATAGTGGAAAATGGAAATGGAAATGCAAAAAATATTCTATGTCCAAGTTTTCCATTTCCATTTCCAATATGACTAAGGGCATACTGGAAATGGAAAATGGAAATGAAACAAAACATTTTCTGTGTGAATTTTGACCAATCAGCGGCCGAGAATTGAGTGGAACAGAAAATGTTTTTGTCACATGTCAAAACATGGCTGCTGCAGTAAATGTTTTATTTCATTTCCATTTTCCATTTCCAGTATGCCCTTAGTCATATTGGAAATGGAAATGGAAAACTTGGACATAGATTATTTTTTGCATTTCCATTTCCATTTTCCACTATGACTAAGGGCGCCCTAAGTCTAATCGTCTTTTTCGGCGTGACAACAACGCCAAAATGTGCGCGCAAGTCCTGCCGTACACGCAGTCTTGTCACATACGACGGTCACGACAATTGTGTCGTACATTGCAGAGCATTGCAGATGTCGTATGCGACACTTATTTCTGGAACATTCTGAGCTGTTCTGGAATTTGATAACGTTGAAAAAATAAGCGTATATGCTATTTATTTATTTATTTCTATTTTTTATGTTTTTAAGCTTTCCAATGAACTGAAATTGTGCGGAATTGGCGCGGTACAAGTGGGATGTGTAATTTTATGCTTGTGGCATGCGCGGTAATTGTGTCGTATTCGACGGCACGTTTACGTTTTTGTGTATGCTTAGATTTTATGTTCATGTTTATGTTTCTTGAGTGTTTAAAGCGCGTGCTTTTGTGCATGTTTATGTGCACGGTTCCTCTTTTGTGTGTTATGCGTGCTTACGCGCATGTGTGTGTGCATGTTTATGTTTGGTCAGGCTGAAGCTTGACCAACCCTAGCTCAGCTCACCCTCAATACAGTGCACACTGTAGACTTTGACTTTGTCTCCAGCTGCGCTGGTCGCCGTCCAGTTTCCCACGTATTGCGCCGAACCAAATTGAGTTGATACTTTGAAACGTTCACATTTCAATTGAATCGACTGATCACCAAGAATTGTCCTGCAATAAATTCACAATGTTTTAAACCAGAACGTAACATGCATCGTGAAACATCACTTACCCATCAGCTAGAGCCAGTACCCTGTTAGGTGTGTCGACGCAGCCGATAGAGTTGGCAATTGTGTCAATGTCGTAGTATCCGTCGTGGAAAATTGTTGTGGAGAAATGGAAGGCCACGCCCTCTCCGACAAGATCTTCACAAGCTGGGTCTGAAACACAAGCAGATTGCTCACTGTGATCCTCATAAAGGCAAACTGCACCAACAGCATCGATTTCGAAAATCCAGATGCTCCATTTTGTATTCTTCAACGTATAACATTTCTCAAATCAGCAGCCACGTCAGAATGTATTACTATTCTGCTAAGCTGCGAAATCGAGCTCATGTTGGTGTAGTTTGCCTAAAAAACTGCGTCAGTTTAGGTTTTCGAGTTATTTGTCACGTTCGTTTCAGGCTTGACAGCTGACCACACGACGACCACTACGCACTGTCCAGTACTTTCCACTAAGTTCAAACCAAGACAATTGTTTATCAAACGGTCGACAAACCGTACCGAGCTCTTCTCCGTTTGGACTTTCACTCCCTGAAAAGGAATGCAGATTCAGAGTCTATTTTGTTTCAGTTTAGAGGTTTAAAATGCAGAAAAAATGCAATAGAAGCCACCAACTTGAATTGGGTGTTTGTTCAGGCTCATAATCAATCACGAAAATGCCGTCTTTTTCAGCTGAAAATTGGGTTAAATATTTTCGGAACACTCTCAGTCAATTAAAATCATGAAAATGGAAAGCGGCATCAAACTCATGGTGTAATCGGCTGAGTCATTAATCGGACGTTTCAGGTTGACAGCTGCCCCTAGCTGCAGAGAATGGACGAAAAGCAGGATAGATAACCAGAATATGGGCATTGTTGGAATAAAAAACATGGCAATTCTTGGCATGTAAATTTCTGCAATTAAGAGCAGAGAAATTTTCAGAGCAGAGAAAGGCATGTCACGTCACACAGCAAGAAAGAACACAAAATATGTTGATCACATTCCCATGCACTGGGTGATTATTATCTCTATCAGTTTGATATCCTAATTCCAATGATGAATTTTCGCCCAATTTTCAGCAGCTGAAAAAACGTTCAAATGCAATTGAAAACACGCGCACGAACAAACTGGACGTTGAGAGAAAACGTTGCGATTTATTTATTACCGTGTGTAAATTTTAGATCGATTGTTGAGAGGAAATAAACCGGATTAAACTATAATGCAGATATGCGCACAACAGCCTTTAAGGTTTTTACCTCTGTGTTTTTTTACTGTAACCTGCAATTGGTGAACGTGTATGACTTCATAAACCTGCATGAATGTGCCATGAAAACAAAGATTATGGAAAGTTGACTATTTATGGTTTGCTTTTAATGGGCGAAAATGGGCAAATTCGTTTATACCTTGCCGATTAAACCTTTCAACTCAGCAATGATGAAAAATAAGGCAGAACGGACGCGCGCACAATACGAAAGCAACTAAAAAATAGAACTTCGAAGAACAAAATTGCAAATTATTTATGCATTGACACTTTTTCGTGTCGGAACAACATTATTCTCGGTTTAAAGCAACACGTTATTTGATAAACTGATTCACTAAAATAAGGGGTTGCATGTTTCCTGACATTACTAATGTCAAGCATACGATTCACGATGATTTGTGGATGGACTATTAGTTCTCAAAGTGCAGCGGCAATGAATAAAAATTGCAAAAGAAGTATGTAGCTGTTGAAATGAAACCTTCGTTAAGGTCACAAACTTTTCGACAACTTTTTCGACGTTCAATTTCGAAATTGTCTAATTTTAATGGCAATTGCCCCCATCATGCGATGATTCATCATTAATATCCTGGTTGTTCTCATGACGCAGGTAGAAGGCTAGAAAACGTCTCGTTTTCACGCGTAATTCAGTCTTGCCACCAGCGTCCACCTGAAGTAATGCACGTTTCGTACAAGTTTAGGTCAGGAGAACAAAAAAAGAGCCCATTATGTTGCGCCAAAAAACCGTTCATCGGCAACACATGGAAGTTAAAAGTGGACACACTGTGACTGACAGCACAAACGCATCATTCAAAATCAAAAGTTTCGCTTTTTACCATTTTTTTGTGAAAGAGCGTGTTGCATGCAAACTGGCATTGAGCGCTCACACCAAGCACGCACCCACACATTAGCTGTTACGTATGTATGTAGTTGCACACTTGGCTGGCCAAGGGCATGATAATTTGGAACGAAAATAATTGGAAATGGCAACTTTGTATTTTAGTAAAGTGCAAAAACAAGTCGCTCACATGAATTCCAATGCCCGTGCATTTCTGTCCGCTTGATTCACCTGTGTACAAGTCACAGTAGTATCCAGAAGGCAGGCTGGTGTGGGCAGTGAAAATCCAGTCACCATCAGCGTTGTTCAACGCGAAGTATCCACAACCTGGGAGGATGCATGATTATCGGTGTACTCCATTGTCATTGAGCAAGTTGTTGGTTTTGCCCAAAACGCCTGCGCGGGTGCTATTGTGGTTGAAGCGCAGCTTGAACTCTTGTCCTGCTTTTTCTCGTGCTCATTCAAATGTCGTCGACGTTATGTATCTTACATGTAGGCCATGCGTTGTATGATATGTGCCTGCTGCGTTTGGTGCAAAGCCAACCACATGCGTTCACGACAGAAAAATCAGCCAGATGATTATCTGACATGAAAACTCCGTTTGTGTGAGGCTCGCACCGATCTGGGGTATGCGCCAATAGGAGGACTGATCTCAGGCATGGTCGAACATGACTAATTTCAAAAGACGGGTGGCGCACCGGGGCATCTTCAATTATACTTTAACCATCTTTAGTTAACCTCTGGCACGACCCACGCGCGAATTGTAAGTGCTTTTTCATTACGATTTCCGTTCCTGTTTTCACACACGGGGGAGAGCAGCCGCCCACGTTCTTTACCCGAAAAACACATGCAAGTTGTTTTTGGGCTCGCGTTGAACACCACTGCTTGTACAAAGTGTTTATACCTAGTATGTATAAAGTATGTATAGGCAATCCGCCAGCTCATGGCACTCGCACACACAGGCTGCACGCTACATTCCTGCCGTCAATGAATGCATCTATTCTCTGCAGTTATCCGTTGAAACATGCCCAAATTTTGCAACAGTGCAGAAAAGTGTTACGGCAAGCAGCGAATGAAAACCGGATGAATTAAAAAGTGGTCATCAAAGTATGACACTCGCTCAAAATGTACATTTTGTTTAGAAAATGGCGTGTGCTGCTGCACGCGCTGTGCGTATAAAAAGTGCCATGAGCCGATGGATTGCCCGTACGTACTGCATGTCAGCGCGTTATGAGATAGTTTCATTTTCAGAGGTTGCCTATCTGATCAGGTGGCACCTTTTCTCTCAAAGGCCAGTCTATGGTCTTCGTGATTCATTACGCCCACAATCTCCCTGTCGTGACACGTCGATCGAAATCGTGCCATTTTCTTTGTCGCCGGCCATCGATGTTCGCAGACCCAACCTGATTCAGGCACACACGTCTCGTCCGAGTTAAAACGAGCACTTGACGTCTAAATTGAATACAGTTAGTTTCTTAACAATAACGAGGGCCTGTCACATCACTTTGACCAAACCCACTGGTGGTCCTTGATCATGATCTTGAAACGCATACCCACTCATCACCCTTGGTATGCCGTAATTCCAGGCCAACATGAACCCAACAGCCATCTGGTACAAACTGCCATGCTTGTACGTTAACGCTCGTGCATCCTGACGTTGCGTGTCGTGGTTGTCCACGAATACCTGGACGGATGCCTTGATTTTCAAGGAAATGTCACGTGAAACCCCCTGATCATCGCATAGGTACAGTACCAGCTGCAACTTTGGGTGAATTCTGCACGTACGCGTGCAGCACGCGTGCGTATAGTCCGTCCACCAGCTCATGGCACTTTGTGTTGCTGCTGGCTGGTTTGGTTCCTTCCTCCACGTTCTAATGAAAGAGAAATTGAGTGTGAGCGATTTTGCAAAAAACTAAAAAAAATAATAAAATGTGTCGAAAACGATTGAATTCGATCAAATTTAAAATTAAATTAAATTAAAATCTATAAAACACGTCGATTTCATAAAGACAGCAATTTAGGAGCAAAAATAATTTTTTTCGGAAACTCAATTTCTCTTTCATTAGAACGTGGAGGAAGGGAACAAGTCGGCCAGCAGCAACACAAAGTGCCATGAGCTGGTGGACGGACTATACAACCACCCAGCGGTGCACGAGCAGTGCACGCCTTTGACCTTTCCAGCACTGTGCACGCGGTGCATATGGTGCCTTCGGCCACCTATACTTTTGTGTGTGCAGGCGTCAAAGGCGTGCATGCGTACGCACGCGTGCTGCACGCGTAAAGGCAGAATTCACCCAGAGTTGCAGCTGGTAGTGTATCACAGTGTCTAGACACGCACCACAACATCGTTTCCATGCCAATAGCCCCAGCCTGTTCCAAAATTTGCAAAATGCTTCATGTTCTTCTCTCGCTTCATCCCTGCCGCTAGATCCATGCCGTACTTGAAGTTGGTCACTCTACCTGAAACTGACATTTTTTGCGATCATTGTCAGAACATCAATCAAAAAGAGGAACCCACCATTGTGGAGATACTCATCTGCTCTTACCGCTTCATAACCCATGTCAATCACCTCTTGTACAGAAAATACACGCATATTCGGGCCAAAAATCTGAAAGAAGCGCAAAAATATCTAGGAAAATGTACAAACACGACAAAAATGCCGTACATCCTGTCTCAGATTGTGTGTGGCCGCCAATATTTGTGCAATGTGTCCCGGGTACATGTGCTTGGCCGCATCTATTCTCAGTCCCGCCACTCCTTTGTCAATCAAATCGTTCCAGAAATCGACGATTTTCGATCGCACCCAATCCTTGTCGTGGTTGAGATCCAGCAAACTCACTAGACGACAATGGCGGACCTGGATAATCATGGAAACGCTTCGGTTTTTTCATAAGCATTCTTGGACCAGTCGGAGAGATCGACTACATATGTGTAAGCGACGAAATTCATTTTAGGGTTCGGCCCATGCCAGAGGGTCAATGCCCATGCCCATGTCAATCTTTCGGTAGTCACTGAGACAAGCCCATCTGGATCGCAAGACAACCGTTCCAAAATCGTCTGCATGTGATGTTTGAGCAGATACTTGGCACTGACTGACGAGGATCTGGTGCACCATACTGTTTACTGTCCCGCTGATGTTTTATAGTGGGACGAAATCAACTGCATATGGCACAAACACAAAGCTCACCCTCTCCTCACAGCACTGATAATGGTATCCGTGGATATCGCCGTTGCAGTAGTTGTCGTTGAAATCCAATGGTCCGAACGGGACACATGGAAATGTTTCAACGTTGGTATTGGAATTGAAGTAACATCCAGCTGTGCCTTGACCTTGATGTCCTGCACCGACCATGTGGTTCACAACGACATCCACTATTATCCTGCAATCCAGCTGTCGGATTTCGGTTTATGTATATTGTTTTTTTTTTTAAATTGAGCCTCTTAAAACACCTATTTGGTGGCACGGACGTCATCAGTGCGCCTACCTGACCCCGACCGCATTGCATCTATCCACCATCTCCATGAACTCCCCCGTCGTGCCACTGCGACTTTGCAGTCTGTAGCTGACTGGTTGATATCGAGTCCACCATTGTGATCCGAGGATGTGCTCGTTCGGTGGGGACACCTGCGCCAGTTTTGGGGTTTTCCGAATTTCACTTAAAAACCAGTACATGTACTTGTGTGGTACATAATACCGATTGATTTACCTGCACAGCCCCGTACCCATAATGTTGCAGAAAGTTTTCGCATTCACTGGCAATATCCTTCCATTTCCATTCAAACAAATGCACAATTGTAGGTCGATTGTTGAGCACAGGTAGTGTGTCGTACGGATCACTCAAACTCGGTTGAACAACCGACAGGAAGGGAATAAGCCACATTTTGAAATCTAAATTCGACTTTTAAGCAAGAAACTGCGAAATGATAGTCTTGCCGTTTTGATTAAGCTCTGTGTGTTCAGCTGCACGCTGGGGGTGGCAAGCTTCCCATGCAGGACCCATGTTCTATTTTTTGTTCTCTCGGTAAGCAATATGCATTTTGGCCGCTGAAGATGGAAGCTGCTGCTGGGGACAAACTTCGTGCCAAATCACAGCGCTTTCCTGTTTACTTAGGTATGCGAATTGCGGGGTAGAGCTGACGAATATACATACCTTGTGTATTCAGAGCCAATGTGCAAGCGTTTGAGCATCTGACAGGTATAGGTATAGGTCTGGATGCAAACTCAATTTTGAAAAAGTAACATAGCTCCTTATGAAACACCAGCCAGCCTAATGAAATCTGCACAATACGAGAACAATATAAAATAATTTGAATTTTACACACTTTTTTGTTCATTGATTTTTGCTGGCATATAATTCGGCTTGGTATATAACTTTGCAAAATTCTGCTGGACCAAACGTTTGGCGATAGAAATCGGCGCCCCATGTTCGTATGCATCAGTGTACATGTAGTGTTATTTTGGGGAACTGTCTTCAACATCATTCAGTCATTTCACTGGTGTACGCACACTAGACGAGGTACAGCTACATACATACCATGAAAAACATCTGACTGAAACAATTTTGAACGAGATGTTTTTCTCAAGCCAAAAGTCACGCAGCTTACATGATGACATGTTGTTCAACATTGAAGACATGAGCTTATCGTTGTTTATTACTGGCGATGTCCAAGATTATACTGCAGCCAATACTTATACAGGACGAAACCCATGTCCTCGTGCTCATCATGAGGGGATACGACATTTTTGGGCCCATGGACACGTCATTAAAGGAGTTCAGGATATGGTGGACGGGGTGCGGGCTTGCGAGGCCCAGAAGGACGGCGCGGACGGAAGGACGGTCTACGGGGACCGCGGGAGCGGAATTGGGGTCGACGCGGACTGAATGTTTGTCCTCTGGGTCGGCCGATTGGTGGGAAACCAGGAATCGGGGGACCATTCGAAAATTGGTCATGTTTCAGGGCAGAGAGTAGCACATCGCCTAACACCGATTTGGGCACCTCGATGCTCAAGTAGCGACATTCGTAGCTCGTGAAGTCACGCATTGGCGTACCGACAACGACCGGCGTCACCTGGGAACATCTGTTCTGTTTATTATTATTTCGTTCTCCTGCGCTCGTCGGAACTCTTCTGTTCTTTTGTACGGAGACGGTAGATCAAAAGATCCAGGTGTGATAACCGCACCTTGTGACAAAACATTTCCTTTGGACATTTCCCATCCATGCATCCTTGATTATCATGCGAGTCACGACCATTGTTCTGATGGGGATAACATTGCACTTGGATCACGAACAGCGGCAACAACACCTGACACAAAACGGTGATTGCGACAAGAGCCTGACGAAGGTAGGTTCAATGCACAGCTCCACACCAGCAGAAATTTGGGCTCAGGTTTGGGACACACTGACTTACAGTGCCCGCGCCCACTGAATGCTTACCAACATTTGACAGTTAGGCTGCCTTCACAATGCATGCGCGTTTGCGCGTTTGCGCATTTGCGCACGAAAGTGACGCGCATTTGTGTTCACAATGCATTTGCGCGTTTGCGTGTCTGCGCGTTTTTGACGCGCAAACGCGCAAAAAATACGATTAGGATTGGTTCTAATTTTGCGTGCGCGTTTGGCTTGCCCGAGCTGCCTGAAGCAAAAAACATTATTATTTCAACAAATTATATTTTAAAAACGATATGGCCACCCGTTACGATCCTTTTACGTTTGTTGTTTTATCACTCAGCCATTGTTTATGTTTCATTTCAAAAGTCATTCTTTCACAGGAAACAAAATGTCCAAAATTGTATTTTTCACAACTTGTCGTGTTTGTTTCTTGTTCGTATGCTTTTCTTTGAACAATTTCAATGGAATCGGGTGGAGGGTTCAACTTTTGTTCTGTTTGATAGCAATTTTATGTATTTTCTATCATTAGTTGCCAAAAAATATTCCGCAATCTCAAGTTTTCCTTTTAAAAATTACATCATAGGACAGCAAAGGTGAATGCTCATCAACAGACGATGAGCTCAATCTCCCGCCGGACGCATGCCAGGCCGGTACGAATATGAAAATGCAAAAAAAAACAACTGTTCCAAATTTCATGCACACGCTATTCTAATCGGATGCGCAAACGCGCATGTCCATTGTGAACACAGATGCGCACTGCGCGTTTGCGCTTGCGCGTTTGCGCATGAAATTTGCATTGTGAACACCAATGCGCGTCAAAAAATGTGACGCGCAAACGCGCATGCGCAAACGCGCAAATGCGCAAACGCGCATGCATTGTGAAGGCAGCCTTTGCGCTAGACTTACCGAAATAAGCACCATTCTTGCCGGCTGATTTCCTGTATTCGATCGAATTTAACTACCAACAGTACAAATACATAGAATGAAACTAATGAACTAAAGCCCTAATAAAACAAAATCCAATCCCGTGGCTGTCTGGGAGCGACCTTTTCATGAATGTATGAATGGCATGGTTTCGAAACAAAATCAGCAGAATGTTCAATGGGGGTGCACTTGATTTAGTTTTTATTCAAATAATGTACACCGACAACCATACATAAGCTCAACAAAGTGTAGCAACTTTGCATAATTAGGACAGGTTGTTTCATGGCACTTTTGATTAGTTTAATAGGAGTTTATTTTATGGAGTAGACGAAAGCACAGAAATTGACTGTTTTTATTTGCGTTAACGTTGAATAAAAGGCAAGTGATATGCAACAGGTACATACATGATCATAATTTATTTGCTCAACCGTTGACATGAATGGCCACGAAGGACAGAGATGGAATTTGCACCTGCGCTCGGCCTGAACCATCGACCTGAAAAACGATATGAAAAGTTGTTGTTCCAGGGTTGTGCAGTCGATGTAAGAATGCATTTGAATCAATCTATTATGAAAGAATGAATAAACCATTACGTTTGAGATTCACAAATCGGTTTGGAACAAGCTTATCAAAACCGTTGTAGCACACAGTACGGTCCAGCTTGTTTCCACATCCCCAGAATCACACGGGACAACAGAAAATTTTTCAACAAACTCTCGATACGACACTGACCTGTACAGTGGTTCCAGAGCAGCCATTCTCGTTCGGTTCCCCCGTGTACGCATCACAGTAACTGCCAGCCGGCAGTGATGTTTCAGCCGTGAATGACCACGTGTTGAAACCGTTGTTGAGCGCGAAGAAACCGCAACCTGATGTTGGAAGGGAGGGGATGAAAGATGGAAATATTTTCAAATAGGAAAAAATATATGGAAAAAACCTTGGTAAGCGAACGCCAGACAATTATCGGTATCGTTCTTGATGTTTATCATCTGTTTTCCATTGCAAATACCCCTGAATCGGGCCATGCGTTTGGTTGCCGGCCATCGATGCTCACACACCCAACCCGAATCTTGTTTGCAAGTCTCATCAGAGTTGAACTGCGGACTGCCTCCCTTGAAACATCAGGGTATATACCCTTTTGCGGGCTTTTGGAGCAAAAGTCTGAGTCTGAACTCACCGGGGGTCCTTGATCATGTCCACCAAAGTAGTATCCACTCAACACCCTCGGTATGCCGTAATTCCAAGCCAACATGTATCCGACAGCCAATTGGTACATTTTACCGTCCTTGTATGTCAACACCGCATGTCCCTCATCACGTTGCGTGTCGTGGTCGTCGACAAAAACCTGAGTGATACTTTCCTAGATACGTAAATCAGGGAAATCTTGTGTCACTTTTATTGGTACATAATTGACAAACCACAACATCGTGTCCAGCCCAATAGTTCCAGGCCTCACCAAAATTCCAGAAATATTTGAAATTCTTTTGACGTCGCACGCCGGCCGTCAGATCGTTGCCGTACTTGAAGTTAGTAATGCGACCGAAAGTATGGAATTTATTGTTTATATTTTTCTGGATGTTTTGAAGTCAAACTGAGAATGAATAGTAACAATAAAGTACCATTGTTGACGTATTCATCTCCCTTCACCGCCTCACCACCGTGATCGATCACTTCCTGCACTGAAAATGTTCGAGCGTTGTCGCCGAAAACCTGGAACATTTCATTAATTTTTAATATCAAAAATTAAAATTTTTTGAAAGTCGATGCTGACATCGGATTTGAGATTGTGCGTCTTGCCCAACATAGCCGCAACATTGCCCGGATACATGTGCTTGGCGGCGTCGATTCGAATTCCCGCCACTCCAATGTCGATCAGATCCGACCAGTAATCGGCCACTTTGCCCCTCACATAGTCGGTGTCATGGTTGAGATCGAGCAAACCAACAAGACGACAGCGACGTACCTGCCATCAAGCAAACATTGGTGAAAGTCATTAAAATGCGTCGCAAACATGCCTGTTGCCGTTCATTGGGCATTAGTTGTCTCTGACTGCAGTGTGTTTTGTTAGTTTTTTTATCCTGTCTCAAGAGTCGAATGGTACGCGTTGCCCCGGGGCATCATCAGTGTAAATGGAAAATTACATATGTATGTGGCCACTATGGCCCCAAAGAGGTCAGAACAGATCGTATTGCTCGAAACCATCTCAGTGAGGTCTACCAAAAGCGACCTGCTGCTGCGTGATTCCCAGAAGTTCGCTCTTCAGGCCCAACTATACTTCGTTCATTCATAGAACAAAGAACAAATTCTCGCGCGCTGATTGGCTGTTGAAGATACGTGGACCAATCAGCGCGCGAGAATTTGTTCTTTGTTCTCTGAGAGAACGAAGTATAGTTAGGCCTTAAAGCCAAGCACTCACATGATCAGCACAACACGTGTAGTCTCCGCCTTGTATGTCACCGTGACAATATTTGTCATTGAAATCGTTCGGTCCAAACGGTACCCCGGGGAACTGTTCCACGCCATCGGAGCCATCGAACGAAGTACCGTCAGTGCCGGTGCCTTTGCCACCCACCCCGACCATGTGATTGTTCACAACGTCTGCTATTATGCTGAAACATCAGACAGGCGCTATGGCTGGGCTGATGTTTCACGAAAGTGCATTATCAAAAATGCACTCAAGATTCACAGTAACCCAAACAAGCTACCGTAACCTACCGTACTCCCACTTTGTTGCATCGATCCACCATGTCAATGAATTCCTGTCTTGTGCCACTGCGACTGTGTAGTTTGTAGCTGACCGGTTGATATCTGGTCCACCAGGCCGAGCCCTGGATGTGCTCCATCGGCGGGGAGACCTGATGTAGATTATTCCTTCAAATTTTAAGTGAAACATTAGTTAGTGAAATCAGCTATCGAAACCTGAACAGCTCCGAATTTGTATTTGGAGAGAAAATTCTCGCATTCGCTGGCGATGTCATTCCATTTCCATTCGAACAACTGCACCATCGTGGGAATCGCATGAAGGTTTTCGTAGTCATCGGCAAGGGCGGCCACCGACAGGCCCACCAGCACACAAGCAACAAAGTAACGTTGCATTTGACTTGAGTCGCCTGCAGTTAGGGAACAGCAAATGAATGAATGACCAAAAAATGAGGACTATGTTTTTTAGACAATTTTCACAGACACGACGTCACGGCAGCTGTAGGTTTTCCCAGTGGGAGACAAAATGTTACGCGCGGTTTCAGCTTTGATAAACAGACAAGGTTCACTTTTGAGTGCGATAAGCCGTTTATTTTTGGAGTTTCAATGTGTTTGCTCGTAATTGCATTTTGATAATGTCAATGTGTTGTTTCGTTATGGGTGGGGACATATTAGCACGTACCAAAAGCTTTTTGGCAGCGCAGATTGCACGTACACACTGCAGTTGCATTCATTTCATTCAGCTGAGCTGCGTAGAAGAATGTTTAGAAGATGAGGATACACCGACCACGCAGACACCACCTGGTTCGAGCACCAGTCCGAAGACGACCACTGAGCAACGCACCGAATCTACACCATCACCAAGCACATGACCAACAACAACAGCTTCGTCAAGTGGTACAACTCCCCAAACGGATGCAACAACGGCAGAGTGTACGGTTATTAAGATGTTGAGTTGGCCAAAAGCGTGTAACACCAAACTTTCTTCACATCTTCTAACTTTCCAAATAACCGGAAATCTTTCCCCGACAGCCCCATGTGCAGACGATGAGTTCTACTGTGGTGCAGAGAAGGAGCAAGCATTGGCAAAGATCGTGTGTGTGATTCGTTCCAGGACTGTGCCAGCACAAATGCCGATGAAGATAATTGTGAAGATGAACAGTGTTGTTTCACTGACTAAAATGTCTACCAGCCTGTTTCAGGCAGGACATGATTTTTCTTGGGATTGGGAAGTATCGCTAATGTCCATGATGGCAGTAGTCCACCATATTTTTCAATGTGGCACGTGTTGGTGAAACAACGTTACCATCCCTTTAGTATTGGGTCAAAAGAAGAAACCGCGATCAAACAACACGCAAAACAAGATTTCTTGTATTCGAGCCCATAACTGACAAAGTATCATTGAAAACAGAATAATAATGACAAGCACAAGACAACGCCGAAGACCCAGAGAGACAAACACATACAAACAAGCGCAAAACCGAGACCAGCAAAGACGGAGTGTATTAATAAGTGATAAAGACGACATAACTTTGGATCCAACAAATAGAATAAATATTATGGATTGCAACAACGAAAAAACCAGACAATATCAAGTTTATATATAATATATCATGCATGAAGCACGAATTGAACACCAAACGATGAGGTACATAAAATAACAAATGTCTAGCGTTGTTGGTTTAGTCTGGAGCCTGAATTTTTTTGGTCTAATCTAGAGCCTGAACATCTGAAGTTAAACTTCGAATTCTCAAAAACGCTTTCTCGCCTGTACTTGCACCATAACCTCTCATATAATTCTATCCCACTACCATGTATCACAGAAATGCTCAAGTTTCGTCCAAACAACATCAACCAAGCAGACAAAATTATAGCATTTCCATTCTTCCAACAATTACTAGTCAAACTCAACATAGTCGAACCAAACAAGTGCAGTTAGATGCGTTCCTCTGGCTCTGCCTCAGTGGGTGGGTACAACCAAGCGACGCGGTCTTTGAGAAACGGCCATGCATTTTTCATCCACCAGTCATTCACATGCTCCACAGCAGCCTTTACATATGCATCCTCGTATTTGAGACCGAAATAGATCAACGCGTAGATGCCGACAAGCATGAACAGCAATGATGCGAGCATGTACGTGCCGTAACCGGCGGATGACTGAAAAATGAGGATTGGTAGTGTGCAGGTTTTAGACGTCGGATCGTGTCATTATTTTTCTGTGGAACGGTGAACGGACTAGGGTTACAGAAGTTTTTGCAGCAATTTTTGTTACCCCGCCTGAAAGTTGGTGCTGGCGTGTGAAATGGGACGGGCTTTCAGGCTGGTCAGAAGTTGTACTCCAACTGCAGAAAATACAATCAAAACGAACATTTGTTGAGACCGCTGTCGCTTTCATCGCGAAAATACGCTTAACACGGCCTACGGAATAAACAACTGATGTAAAATTAATAGAGAAGCCCTTACTATTGACCAGCAATGATGGGACAGCTGTTCAGTTCTGACTGAACCGGACCAGCGCGACGAGCAAATTCGGCACACACAGCGGGCCCAACCTGTTTCTCCATTTGTTTGCGTTGCTTCTGTCGCGTCACTTTTTGTTCCTTTTTCTGTTCATGATTCTGGTGTTTGCCCAACGACTTCCGATATTGATCGACCGGGGCTTGGGTAGCGTTCGCGTCCTTTCGACCCATTTTATGACAAGGGACTGAAACATTTGATTAGGGTATTGAATGTGTGGTCCATTCCAAATAAAAACAACTTTTTTGTGGGGTTTATTACAGATACGAGACTGAAAACATCACAACTTACAAAAGTAAAGTTAGAGCGACAAGCCTCAAATGCTCTCCATCATGGTAATGGGTGGTTTGTTGCTCTGAGCTGCTGGAAAAATGTTAGAGTGACGTTCCAAGAACATGGCGAATACTTGAATGGAAGTAACAGCCGGATTGACACAAAGCTGATTGACGTGAAACAGTTCCGCGAATATATCAGACACAATATCGTGCGTGCATAATAAGATTTTATTTGATACCCGTTTTTTCAGACAAAGCTTGACTAGCGCCATCGAGATTTTTCAGCAACGGTCCAATTCTGTATGGAAACAGGCCAGATTTGGAATATTTAGACAACTGCGAGTCTAATTCGGTGCAGAAATGCAATAATTTAACAACCGTTGCGTTATTGGCCAATTTTCGTCTCGTTGACGTGTCAGTTTTGTTGATGGTTTTCTTTTTCTGGGCATTTGAGCAAAACGAGAACTCTAACTGACGTTCAGCACCAGCAACGTTTTCGAATATTTTCAGTTCCAGACGTGGTTCTGTTTCATCGGCCTCCTTGTCTGCGCACGGGTCCGGTGTTGCGTTGGGAGATTCTGGCACATCTAAGTCATCAGCCTGATTGTCAAGGCAATCGAACAGCACCGATGATTGCAGTAATTTGAGAAATTCTAGCACAGAAACACAAGCGTCAAATTCGGATAGAAGCCAGTCAATAACGACGTCAACCGAGTAGTTGCACTCGTTCAGCACAGAGATCCACAGACGCAACGGGTGAAGGTGGCTCGGGAGAGGATTGGCAGCTGAAGAGCATTAGCTGGATTGGATGCTTTAATGAAGAATTTGGAAGAAAACTGGAAAAAGTTAGTGTAATGGGAGGGGGCTAGAATACCCTTCGACTAGCCACAAATCTCACAAGCGATTTTATGTCTTACAAAATAAAAAATCGCTGTTTTCGAGCTCATTTACCCAAAAACCGCAAACCTACAAAAGATAGCCATTTTGAGATGATTTATATGGCTGATGCAGGAAAAAGGACATTAACTTTGTCTGCCAAAAACCGTTTTTTATCTTTTTGAGACCAAAATCGCACCTCTCACACATCTGGGCACTGCCCCACTCCCCCATCACACTTATCCCCACATTGGCCTGCCACAACACTGGAAACTACTGGCATAACCTGATGAATAACCATTGCCATATTTATTCAGCAAGCACAAATTGTACAGCGTTTGCAACAGATGATCATCGTGCGCAAGGAACATGTCGACGAAGGCCCGTGTTGTGGGCAAATGATGAACGATAATGGTCAAAACCTGGTCGTCGATGTGCAAACGTTCTGTAATGTTTCACGATTGAAATTTAGTAGCTACTTCTTGAATTTTTGCAGGTAACATCGCGCGAAGTTTGCAGGTTTTTGCACGCTTGGTCGATCAGCCGATTTTTTGGGCAAAAAGGGTATTTTTGGTAGTGTAGTTTCTGGTCTGGTGAGGAGTGCACCTGCACATTTTTTTCGGAGTGGCGGCACAGTGGTACCTCCCTGGGAGAAGGCACAAATTCAGGAAAGTGATTTTTGAGGCGGAAAATTTGACCTGTTTTTGCCCGTTTTTAGAAAACATTTACCATAAAAGGGTAAACCTAAAAATTCCCCATTTCAGGCCAGAAGATGCCCATTTTAGGATTAAAAGTGCCTGTTTTAAGCACAAATTGGGGAAATTAGTGCACCTCGAGAGGCGGCTAGTGACCTGGAGAGGCTCGTCGCGGCTGTTAGTGTACTTCTGGGGACCCCCTCCTCCAGTAACTACACGGTGTAGTTTGAAGGGTTCAAGGTCGAGTGGGGTACCCGACACCTGAGAAAAAAGCCGACACAGTTCTAAAAATAAGCGACACCCGACATCTGGATTTTGAGCCAAAAACAGACAACATTTTGCTCATTTTAGTGCATCTTTTGGCTCAATTTACTGAACTCAGGTTTTTTCAAACGAACTAAACAAACACCAAAATGTTACATTCTGCGCCTTCCGAAACATTTGGTTCAAAGAAAATTTTGTCTCAAAAATTTTTCTCTCAGCAAAACTGATGTTTTGAACCGGTGTCGCGCCCCAGTCCCACAGAACCCGACACCGATATCGGAGGCATCCGACACCTAGCTTTTTGGCACCCTCTAACCCTAGTGTAGTCGGAGGTAAATGGTTGCCAGGTACCCTTGGGGGCAGTGTTGGAGGTGGGGGGGTTTTGGGGGGGGGGTAGCCCCCCCCCCCCCCCCCCCAGTACAGTAGGTATCCCCCTCGCCTGGTACAGTAGGTATCCCCCCCCCCGATGTTTGGCATGGTACAGTAGGTATCCCCCCGATTTTCACCCCGGTACAGTAGGTATCCCCCCGATTTTGCCCCAAAAGTGCCAATTTTTGACCAAAATGGCCAAAATTAGTGCAAAATCAGTGGTGTTTACCTCAAATTACCCGAAATTCGCGCGCTACGCGCGCAAATACTACGTTTTCACACGATTCCACACATAATAAACACATAAAAAATTTTCACCCCAAAACCTAACCCCCCCCCCCCCCCCAAACCCCCCCCCCCCCTAGGTACATAACCCCCCCAGGCCATCGGCTCTGGTACAGTAGGTATCCCCCCCTCTCCGAGCGCGGTACAGTAGGTATCCCCCCTCCAGAGTACCTCCAACACTGCTTGGGGGGGGGTGGATGGTTGCAAAGTGCCCCACTGCCCAGCACCCCAAACCTCACACGTCACACACAAACACTTTCTTACCTGAACATCTTTTTTTCTGAGTGCATTTGGTCAGCAAACGAATCAAGTCACTCAGATAATTCCTGAGACAGCGTTGAGTTCCGCCGGCAACAACTGCATCTTTCTCACTCGAAGACCCGCCGAACCAATGGAAACCTGAAAAATAACGCGAATACCCTGATCCAGTTCTTCGACAGGCTTTATTTGATTGAAAATGCAAAGCTAACGCTTGCAGATGGCAGGTTCCAGTTGAATTTGGGCATTTAGTTCAGTGAGCAACGAAGCTTCGTCACGAAGACAATCCCATTTTATTAGGTCAGCCTTGTAGCAACGCTCAGAAACACGATACGATCGTTGCATTGCTGTTGAGCTTGAGCAGTTCATGTGTGCACGAGTTCGGTTGCACGAGTTTTATTTTAGTGATGTCTGTTTGGTTCTTTCCAGTGTAGTTCCTGGGGGGAGGCAGTGTAGTACTCGGTCAGGGTGTTGACCAGTGTAGTGGCAGGCAAATGGTTGCAAGGTACCCTTGAGGGGGATGGATCCAGATGGTTGCAAGGTACCCCCTACCCAGCCTCCGGAAGGTTGGAAGGCACCTTTGAGGTCCGAAAAAGGGTGTTTTTTGCATGCATTATACTGCAAATTTGGCCGAAAAATAGGTACTTTTTTGCATTTTGGCCGAAAATTTGCCTAAAATACCTTATGGAGGTTTGCGAGCAGAGCGCGCGAATTTTGCGGTTTTGAGGTCGAAAAACACCCATTTTTGCCTATAAAAACCATAAATTGATGGTTACAAGGTACCCTCCGGGGTGGTTGCAAGGTACCTACCCTTCCCCCCATCCCCCCAAGGGGTGGTTGCAAGGTACCTACTCCTTAGGGGGGAATCCCCCATCCCCCCAGCCACTACACTGGTGTTGACGATAGATAGATGACCCAAGTCCGAAATCTGCGGGGGGGGGGGGTCGACCCAAACTTGTTGACGATAGATAGATGGTGGGGGGTCGCCAAAAATCAAGGTATAGTATAGTGTATTAAGCAGTGCTGTGGCTGGGGGGTGGGGAGGGGGTCCCCCCAATGGTACCCTACCCGCTCCGCCCTGGTACACTACCCCCTACCCGCCCGCCCTGGTACCCTACCCCCCTACCCGCCCCGATTTTTGCCCTCAAAATGCCCAATTTTCGGTCAAAAAATGACCAAATTTCGACTGAAAACCCTTAAAAGTGCAAAAAACCGCGCGCTACGCGCGATATATGCACTTTATAGCATATAAAAATAGGCACCCAAAAAAACTTGTATTGTACCCTACCCGCCCCGAAAAATCTCCCCCCCAAACCGGATTCCACCCAAGATCCCAGGTACACTACCCCCCTACCCGCCCCGGATTTTTCCACCTGTGTACCCTACCCGCCCCGCAAAAGTAGCCACAGCACTGGTATTAAGTGGGTAATAATATGTAAATATTAATGAAAATGCACAAATGTACTAGATCCGCGCGCTAGCGCGCGATTGGGGCAAAAAATACCGATTTTGAGCCATTTTGAGTCAAAAATGTCAATTTTGGGTTCGAAATGTGTTGATAGATTGTTCCCAGAATTTGTTGACGATAGATACCGTAGATTTGCCCATAAGCATGCATAGCAGTGGCAGGGGGGTTGGGGGGTTACCCCCTCTCAGTACTTACCTACCACAAAACCCGAGGGGGGTTGCGGGGGGGGTTTGAGTACTTACCTCTCACAACTCCAAATCACACCTCTCACAACGTCCACAAGCAATTTAATACCTTTTTAAGGCAAAAATCGGTGTTTTTCTACCTTATTTTCCCAAAAACCAGCGCCCCGCCCCCCAAGTACTACCCTGGGGGAGGGGGTCCCCCCTAGCCCCTAAGGTACACTAATCGCCGCGACCAACACTAGTACACTAACCGCCGCGCCAGGTACACTAACCGCCTCAATTTTTGCCTAAAATCGGCATAGGTCAATGATGTCAAAAGTCGCCAAAATACCTTTTTATGGAGATTTTTTCCAAAATCGGTCAAATTTTCAACCTCAAAAAGTGACTTTTTCCTGGATTTGGGTCTCCCTCCTTCCCCCTCTGCAGATTCGCAATCGGGCCGGGCCGGGCCCAGCGGCCCAGGCAGGGTAGTACCTGGGGGGTGGGGGTCCCCCCAAATTCTTCTATCTATCGTCAACACTTTTTGATTTCATCTATCTATCGTCAACAACACATACGGGCAAATCTATCTATCGTCAACAAATTCTGGGAACAATCTATCTATCGTCAACAACAATCGACCCCAAAATGGACATTTTTGACTCAAAATGGCTCAAAATCGGTATTTTTTGCCCCAAATCAATGGTGTAGCTGGGGGGGGGAGTGGGGGGTCCGACCCCCCCTAGGTACAGTAGGTAGGTTGCCGCCCCTCGCCTGGTACAGTAGGTAGGTTGCCGCCCCTCCCCTGGTACAGTAGGTAGGTTGCCGCCCCACCTAACTTTTCACCCAAAACATTCATTTTTGGCTTAAAATTGCATAAAATTAGCATATTTGTCTGCAAATAGGCGAAAAATCGCGCGCTGCGCGCGAAATTAGTGTTTTAGGCCACATTTTCTTCAGTATTTAGACATAAAAAATTTCGGTTTCCAGATGACCCCCCCAAGGGGTACGACCCCCCCCCCCCCTAGCTCGGCTGGTACAGTAGGTAGGTTGCCGCCCCGCATTTTGGGTGGTACAGTAGGTTGCCGCCCCGCCTGGGTAGCTACACCACTGCCCCAAATAGGCAAAAAATCGCGCGCTAGGCGCGGATTTAGTACACCTATACCATACCTATATACATTTTCATTAATATTTGCACATTATTACCTACTTAATGCACTATACTATACCTTGATTTTTGGCGACCCCCCCCCCCACCATCTATCTATCGTCAACAAGTTTGGGTCGACCCCCCAGATTTCGGACTTGGGTCATGTATCTATCGTCGACAGCGACACCCTGACCAAGTACTACACCGGCCGGCCGGGCCGAGCACCCCGGCCGCGGGTCCTCCCCCCTTCTCCCCAGTGTAGTTCCTGGTCCGGAGGGGGAACAGACGTACCCTTCACTATTTTCGGAGGGGGAACAGACGTACCTACCTGGGGGGGGGAAGGGGGGGAAGTCCCAATTTGGGGGGGGGCAGTGTAGTGGCAGGCAGATGGTTGCAAGGTACCCTTGGGGGGGGGGACGGATCCAGATGGTTGCAAGGTATCCCCCTACCCAGCCTCCGGAAGGTTGCAAGGTACCCCTGGGGTGCGAAAAAAATGTGTTTTTTGCATGCATTATATTGCAAAATTGGCCAAAAAAACTGGTACTTTTTTGCATTTTGGCCGAAAATTGCCCAAAATAGCTATTACATGGGGGCTTAGCGCGCGATTTTCGGGGTTTTGAGGTTTGATACCCATTTTTGCTTGTGAAAACCATAAATTGATGGTTGCCAGGTACCCTCCGGGATGGTTGCAAGGTACCTACCCTTCCCCCCATCCCCCCAAGGGGTGGTTGCAAGGTACCTACTCCTTAGGGGGGGGGGAATCCCCCCCCCTCCCCCCCCCAGCCACTACACTGGGGGGGGCGGGCGGAAAAAAGTCATTTTTTGAGGTCGAAAAATTGGACTATTTTTGCCTTCTTTTGCGAAAAATCCCCTATAAAAAGGGTATTTTGGCGTTTTTTTGGAGGTTTCACCTAAAGTTTACCTATTTTTTGGCCTAAAAATGCCTATTTTAGGCCTAAATTTGCCCATTTTAGGAAAAAATTGGGGGAGCAGACGTACCCGGAGGGGGAACAGTGGGGCAGGCGTACCTCGGAGGGGCATGTTGGGAAAAGCTAGTCCCGTTGCCTTGACAGAGAGAAAACGCGAATTTTCGATTTCGCGATAGAAGGCACGGGTTGGCTCAAGGTTTGGCCTAAGCCTAAGCCTAAGCCTAATAGTAAGCCTAAGCCTAAGCCTAAGCCTAAGCCCAAGCCTAAGCCTGAGAAAAAGGGAAGTCAATTTTGAAACGGGACTAGCTTTTCCCAAAATGCCTCGGAGGGGGAACAGACGGACCCGAGGGGGGGGTCCCCCCCCTCCCCCCCCCAGGAACTACACTGCTTCTCCCCACAGGTGGGTACGCCCCCTCCGAGAAAAGAGGGGTACCGCCTGTTCCCCCTCCGGACCATGAACGACACTGGCAATAAGTGATCAGTACTTGTCTATCTGACAACTTTTTTCATTGAAAGCAATCATTTTTTCACCAAAAATAGGTAAAGAAAAATGGCGCTCCTTGTTTTACCCGTAACTTGTCTAAGCCTCATCGGGGAACCCTTTACAAATCAGGCATTTGAGCATGTCACCCTGCATTTTCAAGGCGACAGCACATAATCAAAACTAATTCGCCAGTGTTCAGCTTGCCGCAAACATGCGCTGCTTGATAAAGCACATTACTGCTGCTATTGCACCATCACTTGTTTGACTATACGTAAGTCGTAGCAGCAGCGTTTGAACGCGAGCCATCGTGCACGACCAAACCTGTCGGTTGGCACAACAAAGTGCCTACTAACTCAACAGAGCCAAAAGCTGATGAGAGTGACTCGGTCCTTCGGGTTCGAGGCACGGTCACGCACCAAGCCGACACTCGCTTTTTGCACTTTTTTGCATACACGTACTTTTTATTACCATATTTATACGTATTCGTTGTAGGTCTGACAAATCGATCTGACTACTGTTTATAAGAAATAATGTGCAAACAACTTCGAAATCATCAAGTTTGGTTGGTGTGGGTAAAGGCAATCTACGGAAGGTTGTCACTCAGCCCCCGAATACCGTAACCCACCGTAATATTGATCTGCAAGGATCGTGTCGAGACCAATTTGTTTTTTATCTATGTTTTGCGTGTTAGCGCCAACACCAACCAACATTTCGAAGTTTTGGTGATCGACGCGCACGATGACAATTTCCAGCTTGCTGCCGCTAATACACGTGTCGATAAGCAGCGAGCAGCATGGGTCTCGCAACGATCTCGCTTGCGGTGGGTTACGGTCTTCGGGGGCTGAGTGACAACCCCCCGTAGACTGCCTTTACAGACCAGTAGTGATACAGTATAATACCGCAGACATGGGCAAAATAGACAACTACAATAAGCAGGTACACATTCGCAAAAAGTTTAGGGGTTCGGGTTTATGATTACAGTACCGTAAAACCTAAAATACAAGGGGGGGGGCTGTATTTTTTCACTGACCCCTTTTAGGGGGGCTGTATTTTGGGGGGGCTCTATTTTTGGGGGGCTGTATTTTTTCGCTGCCCAAAATCTCACAAAATGTTCCCAAAAATGCCCCTCAAATGGAGTTCTGTCAGGGTGTTACTGGTCATTATTGAGTGTTTTTAGGTGCGGATCTTCCATAAAAGGCTTTACGTCATCATATACTCAACCACAAACGTTGTACATAATGTGTCGTATACATTGGTCGCACAATGACTAAATCAGAATTCATCTACCCTGATCTTCAGGTTCAACCTTAACCACTATGCTACTTGTATTTGTGACAAAACATTTTCAGCTAAAAATAATCTAGCAGATCAACCACGTTGCCGCAGGTCTGAAACATTCTCTTTACTACATACTTTGTGTGCGATCACGCAACGCAACGTCATTGCCCCGTCACTAGCCTGCTTTGCGATTCAGGAAAAAAATTTGACCAATTCTTATAAAGTCATTGTGCGACCAAACAAGAACTTGACTTTACGACCCCCAAGCGGGGAATTCCGGGGCCTTTTCCCCCGGTTTGGGGGGTTAATATCGACCTAAACAACTATAAACAAAGCAACACGGTATTCACATTCACCAAACTTCAGTGACAATTTCTCTTCGTGGTTTCGGAGGTAGCGGCGGAGGCGGTGTTGGCCAGGATTCCGGACTTGGTGCCGATTGATTATTCTCACACACTTCGTTGTCGTACCACGCAAACTGCACACGCCGTTTTTCATTGTTGTTCGGTTTCTTGAATGCCGACCGTGCAACGAGTTTCTCGTCTAAATCCGTTTCAATCAGAAACTTTCCCTCATACGAATCGTATTGTGTCTCTTGACAATGTTCAACGTTATGGTTGGTCGGTTCCGGTGATTCGCTGGGTGGTTGCCTAATGATCTCAACCTTGTTCACGGTTGGCAGTTGATTGGCTGTTGGCACCACAACCCTCGGTGGCAGCGGTGGTGGACGATCGGGATTATCGGCGCGGCGCGGGTCGTTCGGAAATCCTGCAAATTTTTCAATCTTTTCCATAAAGCATCATCAAAATCAATCAACATTTCAGAATAACTGCGCACTTTTATCCGACTGCGGTTGCAGATCGATTGGTTTCAGCGGTATGACCCTCGGTCTGGCGTAGTGGTGCTCCTCCAGTCGTGGTGGTGGCCAGAGCACTTGAGGTGGCCGGACGGGCGTGTTACGCGGGGCAGGGGTTGGGGCTGGTCCACCATTGTGTTGTTGGTGAGGGCGACCAGGATGTTGTTGTGTGAGATGCAGTTTCTGCACCAGCTCGCTGGCGGTTGGCTGCCAGGCCGGAACCGGCACTCGTTGCGCCTTTGGTGTGATGTTTTGGTATTGCGATTGCACTTCCTGAGGTGTCAGACGCGGGCGTTCATTTGGATCGCTTGTGTGATCGATGTTGAGCCGGTCTGAAACAAAGAGAATTTAGTTCGGTTATTTAACATCTCTATCTAATAGATTACCAATTTCCTCGATTTGTGCCCTCGGCGGGTGTGCTGTTGCCATCATAGGAGTGCCAGGCGAGCCGGGTGTCAGCTTCAGACTGGGACTTGTGCTCCAGGTCCAGTTCGTGGCCGGGGTGTATGGACTTTGTGGACTCTGAACAGGTGGTGGAGGAAATTGCAGTTGAGGTTGCGGTAGCCTTTGGTACAAATTATTGGGTCGCGGTGCGGACATCGCTCTTTGATGTTGGTCGGATACTTGCGTGAACCACGAATCGCGCATCTGGGGTGCCGTGGGTTCGGAGAAAGTTCTGGAGATAACGCAGTACTCATACAGTACATGAATGTTTCGTTCATTTATCACAACGGTTTTCGGATTATCTGTTCCCACCTGTTATCAAAAGAGTAATCATTGTTCGTCATGGCCCAGTGATCAGTGTCACCAGCTCCGTCGACATCTTGTGAAGAATCACGTCTGAAGGATTTCTTCGCATGAAACATTATCTGATTGAGTGTCGAGACAGACTGAGCAAGGCCAACCTCCTATTCCTGCCAAACAACCGACTCCACGATCGTCGTCTCCGTCCTGCCCCAATGCCGGATGCGAGTGATGCTGAATCATCAGCAATCGAACCGATCGACGATGCTCGACCCAGTGATGACACTGAACCCGGACCTTTGGTCTTTGGGATTGTGAATGCTCTGAATGAAGAGACGTGTGGAACACATAAAACTTGCTATTGGAAGAAAAGCGGTGGTGACATCGAAGTTGGTGATCTCATCTGTCATGGTTACCTGGCCGTTTCGATTAGTTCAAGGATCACTTATCGAACATGCGAAATAATATCGATATCGCAAAAGACACGCACCCAAAGTCCATTTTTTCCTCATTTGGTGTCGTGTGCACGGATCTTTCGCAGGGCACGTAACTACCGTAGTACGTTTGTTGGAGAAAGTTGGGTCGATCGCCGTATTCGGGTCTGAGCCGGACGAAACTGCGCAGTCGCTCGTAGACACTGCCCGATCGCATGCAACGGAATTCGAGCAGCAAGCGACGGTCGGTCTCCAGTGCGCAACATTGGTCGCCGTAACCGAACCTGACATGCATATACAAATGTATAATGGGTCGAATTCTCGACACGCCGACATTGTGAGCAATGACCGAATGCATGCGCGTTTTCGAGAATTCGACCGGGTGGTTTGACTTATATGTTTTATTACCTTCACACACATAAAAGGTGGTTGTCAAAATTGTGTATAGTCCGTCCATCAGCTCATGTCACTTTGTAATACTGCTGGCCGACTTGTTCCCTTCCTCCACGCTCTAATGAAAGAGAAATTGAGTTTCCGAAAAAATTAATTTTGCTCCTAAATTGTGGTTTTTATGAAATCGACGTGTTTTATAGATTTTAATTTAATTTAATTTTAAATTTGATCGAGTTCAATCTTTTTCGACCCGCTTTATTATTTTTTTAGTTTCTTTGCAAAATCTGCCACACTCATTTTCTCTTTCATTAGAACGCGGAGGAAGGGAACAAACCAGCCAGCAGCAACATAAAGTGCCATGAGCTGGTGGACGGACTATAATTCCAAAATTTAACCGCAGCTGGAAACGACATTTTATAAGAACAAGGTATAGGGTAGGGAGATCGCTTCTCAGCTGTTTCGGGGGATGACGTTTGCATCTGGCGCATTTACACCAGTGATCGCGATGTACCGTTACGCTGGCTTATAATTGATCATCTATGTGATGTTTCAATGACACAGACATTCGACGGCAGCACCTGCAGTTCAAAGCTTCCCCATCCGCATACCAAGTCAACGCCGAGTACTCGAGTGCCTCAATGATACGATTCGATTGTTTCAATATGATGGTCTCAGCACCCAACAACAATTCGTATTCTCCGTGTTGAATACCCAACAATTTGCTCGTATCATTTGGAATAACAACAACGGAATATTGGTGCACTGAAAATGAAACTAAATACTAATAGATGCGACCAGGGTTTGCAGATCAACGACCAAAACTCAAAGGTAGACAGGTAAAATCATTGAACTCACATCCCCAAGGAGCATCATCACACTGAATGCCGGCCTCTTCAGGAAATGCCGCACGGCACATGGCTGATTGTAAGACCTGCATGTCGAAATAAAATAGCAAACATTGGTTTAGATGGAGATGACAGACAGAAAAGCCGACTTTTGCTTGTTCTTCATTTTCGACTCCAAGTGCTACGGTTCGTTCATCTAGTGCCACCTTGATCGCGTAACGCATGTGCGCTTCTGCAATTGTGCTGGGACACTTGAACCTCGATCACGATCACTAAGGCCTGGACCTAATCGACACACAATAACTGTGCAATTTATGCAACACCTACTGTAACACTCCACGACTCTGATGCTCACACATCGTGTCAACAGTATCACTTTGGCACGTCGACCCAACAAGAAGTCCTTTTCGCTTGGATGCAATTCAATACGTTCGATGCCAGATCGATTGCGTACGTACACTGCGATGTAGGCACGTTTCCATTGCTGCAAAGTGGGGGGGGGCTGGTTTCATAAATGCGCGCGATGGCATTTGTTGTTCGTAGGCCGAGGGGCATGATAACAATGAGGAACTGCATTTGCACTGTAAGACCCAACCTTCCGTAATCCTTTTCGTTGCACGTAGATATATGCTCGGTGCGATGGATCCGACATCAGATACGTCGATTTGCTAGTATGTGTATTATACTGTCGCTAAACTTGTTGTTTGTTCCAACGTGTATTTTTTCAATGTGCATGTACGTTTCGATACTTTAGAGGCGTGTTCACGAAGCGTACACAAGCTTGTGCAAATATGACCAAGCCACACGTTTGTCGTATTATGCCTACATCTTTGCTTGACGCATGATAGTTGCCATTGTGGGTCTGGGTCAACTGCGCCCGTATACTTCGTGTGTTTGTGATAAGAAGTGCTTCATAACTTGTTTGCTGCGACACTGATAAGGCTTGAGCTACACACAACCGTGGTCATCACATTGTTATGGCTCGGGGACAATGTTTTGTGACAGTCTTGTAAACCGACAGAAAAGTATCAAGGTTTACAGTTTATTATACGTTTGCTGGCAAAGTATGCGTGGCATGTTGTAGATGGCACTGTTTTGTTGCACGTAAGCAACAGTACCTTAGCAAAAGCGAAATAGCTAGAGCAGTACCACGCAGGTACAAAATAGCAATGTTACTCTGTAAATGCAACAATAAACGTTCACTCAGTTGTACATAGGCAGTATTTCGTCGAATGATCACAAATGGCACAACATGAATGCAACTAAGAATCTGATAAAGTATCGATATCACAGCGAGGTTGCAGGAAGTTCAGTACGGAAGACCGAAAACAGCACACACGCGTGCTTTCTAACGACTAGAGGGACTAGAGGTTCACACCAAAAATGTCGAGAGAGCGCTTTTCAAGCTCGAACATCTCTTGAGCAGTGTCTACAATCTAATGTTCGAAATGTTCTTTAAATGTTAGGAAATCATAAAGAGCGTCCATAAATGCGTACGGCTGATCAGCGTGCACCCAGTGACCGGCATTGGGGATGGCCGAAAATCGAACGTTCGGGAACAGAGCGTGGAAAATGTGGTCGTCTTCCGGCCTGTACGAGAGTTGGAACATTATTTTGTGAATTATGACAAGAATGACAGACCACAAAGGACGAAACAACAGGCAGGAATACTTACGTGATGGGTACTGGCCTAAATAACACTAGCATCACAGCTTGGAAGCTGCAAAAAATTTCTCGCATATTGTATTGATACCTGACATAGCTAGAATCCTGACCAGTTAGAATGAGCGTTGGATGATTGAATGCACGATCTTTGATAAGAAACTCCGGAAATCCAAATATCGTCTTGATGTGGTCACTTATGGTAGAGATATTCACTTTCCAATCGATTCCGCCTCGGCGTTCGGCCAAATTTGTGAGCAGAAATTGACGAATTCGAATATCCTGACAAGCAAATCTTTAGTGAAATGCAACTGGGATGAATAACATTTGAAAAAACGCCACCCACCGGCACGTTAGATTTGAGCTTTCGGTGCGCTAGTGCACGAGCTTCAGGCACTGATGTGCAAGCAGCCAATTCTGGACGCAAAGCCAGCATGCCCTTGAAGAGATGAAATTCACAGTAGATTACGTGGAATTCACTGTCTTGACTTTAAAAAGGACAATCTAACTTTCACATATCCCTCGATTGCGCTGTGCAATTTGTCAACGTGGAAATAGTCGCGCATCATGACATCTTCGATTATCAACCGATCGACCACGTCGTGACCTTCATCACTCAGCGCGAGAACACCTTTGCAATGGGACAAGTTTTTTCAGATCTTGCGTATGTACAGTAGTACAACCAATCCTCCCGTCCTGTTCACGATCACGATGACGAGCTTTGACTACATTTGGTACATATGTGCTAAAATGACCACAATGCCTTTAATTTCGACCAACCAACAGCCTTTCCACCAAGACTATGCCCGAGCAGATCCACCCTTCTGCCTCCCGAAATGGGCAAAACGCGATCGACAATAAAACGTCGGACATCGGCGGCAAAATCAAGATATTCGACTGAATCATGCCACGGACTCTCGCCGTGATTTCGCAGATCGACTGTGAACACCTGGAATATAGCTATTTACCGTCTTGCCCCAATTCAAGGGAAGGGACCGCTGAATCTTTTCAAATGAGTTTGGAGTTGGAATAATGCCAATGCCCCTTCTATTGTGTTTGGACTTCTAAGTCTTGGTACTTTTAACATTTATTATGAAGATATTATTATTTTGCCCAAACACAAAAAAACACGGTAATTTGTGACTGCTGTTGAACCGTATTTTTGTGACCTATCCATTGTCCAAGGCTCGTCTAATCCGAGCAAAGCAGTAAAATTAGATAATTTCGGGAGTTTTCTGCACTATACCTCAGATCTACTGCTTTTCAAAATCTTGCAAAAGTTCTCATCCCCTCATAATGGGCAAAAAACGTTTATTTTTTCAGTAGCTTGAAATACCGGTTCCATTGAGGCCTGGTCTTCTTTTAGAGCAAGCCAAGCAAGCAAACAAAGTCAAGTTCACTGTCAAAGTCAGATGTTTCAGCGTCCCGCTGGCTGATGGACAAGATGCGCTTTGCCAAAGGAAGTGTCAGCTTTGATGCGTTGTCGTGTATGGTTGGTCGGTTTTCTCAACAAAATTTTAGTTTAAGGACGAAACAAAAGCGTTTTAGAAGAGCATTTCAGAGATTTAGGGAGAATTCAGAGATTTCTGCCCAGTGACATTGAAGTGATGTTGCGATCACAGACTGCAGTCAAATTTTTTTTGCGCCGCCGTTGGTTTTTGCTTGTTTCTCTGCCTTCTTTCAGAAAACCGCAAAACTGGGAGCTACTCTTTCAAAACGCTTGTGTTAGATCCTTAAAATAACAACGAGGAAAGAAAGCATCCAGTCATGCTCATGCACAAGAACGGTTCAAAGTTGACCCTTCATTTATACTTAACGGTCAACTTGACTATGTTTTGTGAAATCCACCCACTGCGGCACAAGCATATTTCAGTTTCACAGTATCCTTTCTATATTATGAACCACTAGTGCAGATTTTAACCAACCGGCGTCTTCAGCCTGTTCGTCATGTGTTTAGCAATTGAATTGAAGTTGGATTTTTGTCCGAACAGGCCATGGACAATGACCAAAGGCTTAGGTTGCCGCAGATCTTCATCCAGCACGTGAGGCGTATCACTTGGCTCATAGTGATTGAAAGACAGAGCGACAGTGGAGCGCGAAATTAGCGAATATTTCCGACAACAATTCGGATGGATTGATTGCAGATGGGTCGAGACAATCAAAGGCGCACGTAGTGGCCAACTGGGCGTCGGGAATGCCGACATTCTGAAGAATCTGCTCTTTTGAGTTTATTGCAGCAAAGAGCAAAGCCATCGTTGTTCTGGAGCTCGAGACGAAAATCGTTGTTGACATTGGTGACTAATAAAGGTAACGTGCGTGTCCTTGTGCACCACAGCAAGTGACACAGGACAGGAGCAGGACAGAGGTTTAAATCCAAAAAAGCTCTACTTTAGACTTCGAGGTCACGATCACGGTGACGGTAGGGTTCGAACCCGCCCTGCTGCAACGTGGATGCTTTTCGTGAAGATTTCTATCCGCGCTTGACGTTCAAGCTTAGCCCCCCACTTAGGCTTGCTAGTCTTACGTTAGAACCCCAACCACATTGAACGAAAATACATATCTATCTTGCGAGCGAACCACAAAAAACTTGCAAACTTTGGGAGCTGCTGTTGTCATGTCAGTCATCAAACCTAAGCAGTGTAGTTCCTGGGGGGGGGAGGGGGGGTCCTCCCCCCTCGGGTACGCTATCTCCCCCTCGGGTGGTACACTATCCCCCTATCTCCCCCTCCGGGTACACTATCTCCCCCAATTTTTGCCCAAAATGGCCATTTTTAGGCCTAAAATGTGTGATTTTCAGGTCAATGTTCTCAAAAGTCGCCAAAATACCCTTTTTATGAATAATTTTTTCCAAAAAGGGGCAAAAATAGGTCAAATTTTCTACCTCAAAAAGTGACTTTTTCCCGAATTTGGGTCTTCCCCCCCCTCGGGGGTACACTATCTCCCCCTCCGAAAAAACGGGGGGTCCGCTATCTCCCCCTCCGGACCAGGAACTACACTGAACCTAAGGTCGCAATCGGGTGCCCGGCCCGGCCCGAGGTAGCCAAAGCTCGACCCGGCCCGCATTTTTTGGGTCAGATTTTCACCCGATTTGTGTCATAATTTTTGCGATTTTTCTGAACCTATTTTTTGGTGAAAAAATAATGAAAAAATTGTCAGATTCAGATAGACAAGTACTTGTCGAATCCGTCAGAAATTTTTGTATTTTTTACGAAAAATCACTGTTCCTTCAATAAAATACCGTATTCCCTAAAATAGAGCCCTCCAAAACACAGCCCCTATAAAAGGGGTCAGTGAAAAAATAGAGCCCCCCAACTTGGAATTGTAAAGTCAAGTTCTTGTATAAGACACCTTTGTACAACGTTTGTGGTTGAATATATGATGACGTAAAGCCTTTTATGGAAGATTTGCACCTAAAAACACTCAATAATGACCAGTAACCAGTGTAGTTCCTGGGGGGGGAGGGGGGGGGTCCCCCCCTCGGGTACGCTATCTCCCCCTCGGGTGGTACACTATCCCCCTATCTCCCCCTCCGGGTACACTATCTCCCCCAATTTTTGCTTAAAATGGCCTTTTTTAGGCCTAAAATGGGCATTTTTAGGCCTAAAATGGGTGATTTTTAGGTCAATGATGTCAAAAGTCGCCAAAATACCCTTTTTATGAAGAATTTTTTTCCAAAAAGGGGCAAAAATAGGTCAAATTTTCTCCCTCAAAAAGTGACTTTTTCCCGAATTTGGGTCTTCCCCCCCTTCCCCCCCTCGGGGGTACACTATCTCCCCCTCCGAAAAAACGGGGGGTCCGCTATCTCTCCCTCCGGACCAGGAACTACACTGCCAGTAACACCCTGACAGGACTCCGTTTAGGGGCATTTTTGGGAAATTTTTTGGAGATTTTGGGCAGCGAAAAAATACAGCCCCCCTAAAAGGGGTCAGTGAAAAATTACAGCCCCTTTGTATTTTAGATGTTACGGCAAATCACTTCAGGAGCGCCGGGCCGGGGTGCCCGGACAGGCCCAACGCAGCCCGATCCTCGAAATCTCCGGCCCAGGTATAGTTCCTGGTCCGGCGCGGCGGTTAGTGTACCTGCCCCTTTTTTCATGCGGCGGTTAGTGTACCTCTCTGGGGGTAGGCATGGGCACAATACCAAATACCCAACGCAACCCAATACCCAATACCTGGTATTGGATGTGGTATTGGGTACCCAATACTGACCCAATACCTGGTATTGGTATTCAGTGCTATGGCTGTGGGGGAGGGGGGTCCCCCCAATGGTACCCTACCCGCCCCGGCCTGGTACACTACCCCCTACCCGCCCCGCTCCGGTACCCTACCGCATTACCCGCCCCGCTCTGGTACGCTACCCGCCCCGATTTTTGCCCTCAAAATGACAATTTTTCGGTCAAAAATGCCCAAATTTCGACCGAAACCCCTTAAAACTGCAAAAAATCGCGCGCGATATATGCACTTTATAGCATATAAAAATCGGCACCCAAAAAAAATTTGTATTGTACCCTACCCGTCAAGAAAAATCTTCCCCCCTCCCCCCCAAACCGGATCGCCCCAAGATTCCAGGTACACTACCCCCCTACCTGCCCCGCGTTTTTCCACCTATGTACCCTACCCGCCTCGCAAAAGTAGCCACCGCACTGTCGGTATTGGGTATTGGGTGGCGCGCTACGATTGGCTATTTCTTCACCCTTGATCCTCCGCTCCGCACTTTCGAGGTTTCAGTGTTTTGAGGCTGTTTGTTGTGTTAAGCCTGATCCAAAGCCTAAGTTTAAGCCTAAACCTAAGCCTAAGTTTAAGCCTACTAAGCCTAAGCCAAAAAAAGATAAAAAGCGAAAAATATTTTTTTTGCTATCGGGAGTCGAACCCATTACCTCTGGCATTGCGAGCTAAAGCGCTGTCGCTGAGCCACGCTGCCGACACAGTCACAGCGCTGAAAGGTAAAACACAATACAATCCTAATGCGCGCGCAGTGTTACACAACACGGTGTCTGCTTGCTGAAACAAGCAAGTTGCGTGTGTTTGTGTTGGCAGCACAGCACACAACAAGAAACTTGGATGGTGTGAAGAAATAGTCGTATAGTGTTTCCTTTTTATGCAAGTCAAAGGAAACAAGCTACCCCACGTTATAACTTAACTCCAGTTTGGGGTCGAGATTTCAGAAACCAATGAAAGAGATTAAGAATGTGTCCTTGTTAATCCAGGCACGACACTCAGCAGCAAACATGGTGAAATGTTTCATTGACATGCTGGCAGCGCACATGCACAAAGCTCACAGCGAGCATGTGAAACATTGTTGTTCTTAGATTCCACAGGCAAACTTTGACACGTTTTTGCCAGCTGCGTGATTCAATCGAAATTGTAATCTCGACCTCAACTAGAAGTTCAGTTATAACACGGGCCCGCGTGTTTCCTTGGACCAAGAAAAAAAGGAAACACTATAAATAGCGTAGATTGACCGATTGACGTGAAACATTGCATCTTTTCAGACCTTGACATTTTGACATCCGAATCCAACCAACTTCTTACAATGAGTGAGCACGTCGCCTTTTTTGGTTGTGTTTTTTTTGTGTATGTGTATCATTAGGGTCCAGTGCTCACTTGGGTCCACTTTTTCGCTGGGCCTAGGCGTAGGCTTAGGCTTTCACTTCGGGTTAGGCTTGGCTAGAGTTTGTGTTTCTTAGGAGCAATAAGCACTATTTTGAAGATCGATATCGTCGTATATTCCGTTATGTGGATGATGTTCTTGCAGTCAATTTTCCCATTTTTTTGCATTTTGGCCGAGAATTTGCCTCAAATACCTATTATATGGAGGTTTTTGGGGTTTTGAGGTTGAAAAACACCCATTTTTGCCTATAAAAATTATAAATTGTTCTCTTCATTACCAGTAGTTTGGTTGGTTGAATCTCGCCGGTACGTTTTCTTTGTCGTTTGTTCGTCATGTTCACGTTTTCGTTTATTAATACTCATGTTCACTTTTTTAGGGTTTCTCCGGATCTTGTGTAAAGGTCTTTGCGAAAGCGTGCAGATAAAATTTGAAATTTGAAATTTGAAATTGATGGTTGCAAGGTACCCTCCGGGGTGGTTGCAAGGTGCCTACCCTTCCCCCACCCCCCCCCCCCAAGGGGTGGTTGCAAGGTACCTACTCCTTAGGGAGGAATCCCCCCCCATCCCCCCAGCCACAACACTGCTGTGGTGCAGTGTTGGAGGTAGGGGGGGTTTGGGGGGGGTCAGTGTTGGAGGTACTCTGGAGGGGGGGATACCTACTGTACCGGGCTCGGAGAGGGGGGGATACCTACTGCAGGGTAGTACTTGGGGGGGGTGGGGGTGGGGGGCTCCCCCCCCAAATTCATCTATCTATCGTCAACACTTTTTGATTTCATCTATCTATCGTCAACACTTATGGGCAAATCTATCTATCGTCAACAAATTCTGGGAACAATCTATCTATCGTCAACACATTTCGACCCCAAAATGGGTATTTTTGCCTCAAAATGGCTCAAAATCGGTATTTTTAGTCCCAAATAGGCAAAAAATCGCGCACTACGCGCGTATTTAGTACATCTAAGTACATTTTCATTAATATTTACACATTATTACCTACTTAGTACACCAGTGTAGTTCCTGGTCCGGAGGGGGAGATAGCGGACCCCCCTTTTTTTTCGGAGGGGGAGATAGTGTACCCCCGAGGGGGGGGAAGACCCAAATTCGGGAAAAAGTCACTTTTTGAGGGAGAAAATTTGACCTATTTTTGCCCCTTTTTGGAAAAAATTCTTCATAAAAAGGGTATTTTGGGGGGCCGGTTAACGGGAGAAGCGGAGAAGTGCTCGGAAGTGACGTCATGTATGCTTAAGCACATGGCGTTTGAATTTTATTCGGCTAAAATGTGATTGGTCGGTTGCAGTTGGCTTGGATGTTTTGCTCGGGAGGGTGGAGGAAGC
>JASAMV010000328.1:0-92150 GCA_030248065.1 Rhynchonema sp. JSB1_4
TGGCTGGACCGGTTTGCTCAGCGTTTCCAGCCATCTCACTGAATCTCACACAATGTCGCATTGCGGGCTGGTGTGGTGATCCCCAAAAAAGGCGAAAGCGTAATATGGTTGTCTCGACTTCGACTTGAACTTCCGTTCTCTTTCTTCCACCTGACTCAAACCTTGGGCTAAGTTTTTTTTTGAATTCTCTGAAAAAAAACTAAAAAAATAGAGAGAGAAGAAATGAAGATACGCGCAGGAGCAACTTGACAACAAAGGACAAAACAAAACATGTGTGACGACAACAAAGAGAGCACGAGCGATAATCTGGCGCGCAGTTTGGACGATGATATTGAGAATTTCATGCAAGATTTGGTGAAAAAGCGACAAACGAATGGACAAAAGTCTGCCGAAACAAGAGAACCGTTCGATTTCGATAAATGGTCGACTGAACTTGACAAACATCCAATGTTTATGAGCAGTGCCGAATCCGGAAACAGTGGTCAACTGTCAGATGCTGCGGAAGCTTTGCAGGTTTGCTTTGCCTTAATTCTGTAAGCAGAGCGGCAGCGGACCCAACCAGAGGTCGCAATCGGGCCGGCCACCCCGACCCGAAGCTTCTGAATCTGAAGTGACTTATTTTACTGAAAAAGTAGGAATTTTTTGTCAAGAATACTAAAATTTCTGACGGATTCGGCAAGTAAGTGATCAGTGGTGTACCGTAAAAACCGGTGCACAGAGGTACATTTATGCACGTTTGTTGTTCGTTCAGAGCACATAATACGCCTTTTATTGACGAATAGACACGAATAAATGCGATTACAAGCGAAAAAAACATCCTTTCAACCAGTGGTGTAGCTACCCCGGCGGGGCGGCAACCTACTGTACCACCCAAAAATCAAAATGCGGGGCGGCAACCTACCTACTGTACCAGCCGAGCCAGGGTTTTTTTTTCAAAATTCACTAGGTGCAACTTAGGTGCAACCCCCCAATTTTTAGGTGCAAGCTGGCCAAAGTAGGTGCAACCCCTATTTTGGACAAAAAACGCCAATTTTAGGCTTTTTTGCCACGTTGTGTGTTCAATGCTATTTGCGTGCTTTTAGAAGTTCAATAAAGTTGTAACGCAATGAATGCCTTTTCCTTTAGCAAAAGCAAACTTTTCCGGGAAAGTTCAACATTTTGTAGCACATTTTGTACTAGTTTCATTATTGAGAACCGATTAAGAAAACGAAACAGTAAAATTTTCATGTCACCATATCCACATTTGGGGGTCACGTACGAATCAATTACTTTCGCTGTTCATTTACTGTGTGGGTATCTAATACTGCTGTCATGCTCGGCTCTAGTTCTAGTCAGTGTAGTTCCTGGGGGGAGGAAGGACCCCTCCTAAGGTACACTAACCGCCGCGACCAAGGTACACTAGTACACTAACCGCCGCACCAGGTACACTAAGCGCCGCAATTTTTGCCTAAAATAGGCATGTTTAGCCCAAGATGGGCATTTTAGACCTAAAATGTGTAATTTTCAGGTCAATGTTGTCAAAAGTCGCCAAAATAAACTATTTATGGAGAATTTTTTCCAAAAAAGGACAAAAATAGGTCAAATTTTTTACCCCAAAGAAGGACTTTTACCAGAATTTTGGTCTCCCCCCTCCTTCCCCCCACAGGGAGGTACACTAACCGCCGCACCGACAAAGTGGGTAGGTTCACTAACCGCCTTGCCGGACCAGGAACTACACTGATCCCAGTACAGCATGTATTTGTTTTGAATCTTATCACCAGCACACCAGGTACTAACTGTGTACGAAATCAATCAATCAGATCAATGTTTTTTGTCGATGTCGACCAAATGCTTCGATGGAATTTATTGGAAGGAATGACAAGCCGCGCAGCGCATTTTTTTGTTTCTAAGCTTTCCAACCTTAAAAGATGCTGTATAAATGCTAAATTAAGCAAATAAGGGCCCAAAATTTTAGGTGCAACCTTGCACCTAACCCTGAATTTTTAGGTGCAATTCTGATTTTTTAGGTGCAAATTGCACCTAAAAAGTGTCTAAAAAAACTATGAGCCGAGCTAGGGGGGGGGTCGTACCACTTGGGGGGGGGGTCATCTGGAAACCGAAATTTTTTATGTCTAAATACTGAAGAAAATGTGGCCTAAAACACTAATTTCGCGCGCAGCGCGCGATTTTTCGCCTATTTGCAGACAAATACGCTAATTTTATGCAATTTTAAGCCAAAAATGAATGTTTTGGGTGAAAAGTTAGGTGGGGCGGCAACCTACCTACTGTACCAGGGGAGGGGCGGCAACCTACCTACTGTACCAGGCGAGGGGCGGCAACCTACCTACTGTACCTTGGGGGGGACCCCCCCACTCCCCAGCCACACCATTGCTTTCAACCCCCTTTTTAGGGATTTTTGGGGGTATTTCTGGGAACAATTTTTCAGGTTCGGGTCAGTGAATTAATAGAGCCCCCCCGGAATAGAGCCCCCCCGGAATAGAGCCCCCCCGTAATAGAGCCCCCCAAAATGGGGTCAGTGAGTTAATAGAGCCCCCCTTCTGTTTAGGTTTTTACGGTAGCTACCCAGGCGGGGCGGCAACCTACCTACTGTATCGGCCGAGCTAGGGGGGGGAACAAAATTTTTTAAGTCTAAATATTGATGAAAATGTACTCTAAAACGCTCATTTCGCGCGATTTTTTGCCTATTTGGAGCAGTGTTGTTCCTGGGGGGGAGGGGGGACCCCCCTAAGGTACACTAATTTCCCCCCCGACCAAGGTACACTAGTACACTAATTTCCCCTCCGGGCAGTGTGGTGGCAGGCCAATCGACCCAAGATACCCTAGGGGGGGAAGGTTTCGGACTTACTCGAGATACCCCCCAGAGGCTACCCAAGATACCCCTATGGTCCGTCAAAAGGCGAAAGAAGGCCGTTTTTTGCATGCATATTTACTGCAAAATTGGCCTAAAAATGGGTATTTTTTGACATTTTTGCCGAAAATTGGCCTAAAATGACCATTTTCGGGTGTTTGCACGCGGAGCGCGCGATTTTTGGGGGTCCCGAGGTCTAAAAACACCTATTTTTGCCTTTGAAAACCATAAATCTACTTACTCGAGATACCCTTTGGGGTCGGCTCGAGATAGATACCCTTCCCCCCCATCCCCCCCTAAGGGTTGACTCGAGATAGATACCCCTTAGGGGGGAATCCCCCCATCCCCCCCAGCCACTACAGTGCCTCCGGGTGCACTAATTTCTTCAATTTTTGCCTAAAATGGCCATTTTTAGGCCTAAAATGGGCATTTTTAGGCCTAAAATGTGTGATTTTCAGGTCAATGTTCTCAAAAGTCGCCAAAATACCCTTTTTATGAAGAATTTTTTCCAAAAAGGGGTAAAAATAGGTCAAATTTTCTACCTCAAAAAGTGACTTTTCCTGATTTTGGGTCTTCCCCCCCCCCTTCCCCCCAGGGAGGTACACTAATTTCCCCTCCGAAAAAGTAGGGAGGTACACTAATTTCCCCACCGGACCAGGAACTACACTGATTTGGAGTGAAAAATACCAATTTTATCCCATTTTGAGCCAAATCGCAACTTACTGTACCAGCCGCCGGGCGGCGACCTACCTACTGTATGTACCAAGATGGAGCGTCAATCTACCTAACCAACTATACCTAGGGCCAGGGGCGACCCCCCACTGCCCTGCTCTCCCTCTGTTGCACCATTCCGTTGGTATTGTCCATCTGACGACTTTTGCATAGAAAACAATGACTTTTCAACCAAAAAAATAGGCTAAAAAATCGCTAAAATTATGACAAAAATTGGGTTAAAATTTGAGCCAAAAATTCGGGCCGGGCCGGGCCGGGCCGCAATTTTTGCCTAAAATTGGCATTTTTAGGCCTAAAATGGGCATTGTTAGGCCTGCCTAAAATGGGTAATTTTTAGGTCGATGGTGTCGAAAGTCGCCAGAATACCCCGTTTTTTGAAGAATTTTTTCGACAAAGATCCAATTTTCTACCTCAAAAGACTTTTTCCTGAATTTTGGTCTCCCCCTCCCCCCATGCAGGCTCTCAAGTACGACGACGCGGACGACCCTCGCGATGCGGCCGAATGCGATAAAATCGAAGGAAACAAGCATTTCAAAGTGAAGCAATATCGTACGGCAGTGAAGTGCTACACAAATGGCCAGTTTTTCATTTGGTTTCGACAATTATATTTAATTTTAAAATACCTAGTGAAGTCAAGTGAAGCTAAAGCCAAAATTAATTTTCAACAGGTCTCAGACGGAAATGTGAAGATCCTGTGTTGAACGGCGTTTTGGCAGCAAATCGGGCCGCTTCCCATCTGCATTTGGGCAATAATAGGTTTGTTTGTGTGTTGGATCGAATTTTAAAAGTTCTTCCGATCTAATCTGTGCTCTATTGAAGTACATATTTATATTTTGCAGATCTGCGCTTGCTGATTGTGCACTTGCCTTGCGCTTCGATGCTTCCCATTCGAAAGCCGCCCTCCGAGGCATTGACTGTTTACTGAAACTTGGTCTGTTTGTTATTGCTGTGTGAAATTCAAGGTTTGAAAATTTAATTTGCAAAACATAATAATTACAGTTGCTGTTCGGTGTAGCCATATTCGCTGTCCCGAACATTCGCAGTGCTTCGCGATAAGGTCTTCATTATAGTCACATCTGATAGATGTCGATGTCACGTCATGTCATTTTTGGACGTCCCGTAAAGGAAATCCTATAAAAATTCTATTCGTTATATTCATATTGGTCAATTTCCTCATCAAAAAATAAAAAAATGACGCCAAATTGCACATTTTGCAACGCATACACCCAGCCCAGCATAAGGGCGTGGGACACGCAAACAACACCGTTGCTGCATAGAGACAAGATTCGATTAAAATTACGAATAGTCATTTCAATGGAACACAAGTGCATCGACACAATGTGTTGTTCACTGTATTCCATTATTTAACATTTTTCTCGTTTCCCATTTATATGACTCATAGTCATTTCGTCGAATAGTGACTTATGATGGTATCTGTTTTTCAGGCAAGCCAACTCAAGCATTGAATTGGTGTGACTTTGTCTGCACTTTGAATGCATCCTTGGCAGGTCTCACCGATTTTGTGTCACTTAAACAGCAGGCGGACGCGGCTGCAAAAATAGAGGCCAGGGATGAACGTCGAGCTCAAATTATTGTTTGTTTTGTTTTATTCTTTAGTTCTTTTTTGGTTTTCAATTATTTTAGAGCATATGGTCAATCGAAAGAAGCCCGATAAAATAAAACTCTTGCCGATCGAGCCAGTTGCTAAACATTTCTTGCCTTCCCAGGCTCGCAAGCTACGATCCTATCGACAACGTTTGTTGAGTGCCTTGCATGATCGCAACATAATCACTCAGCCAGCGCTGCCTGAATCGGTGGATAATTTCAATGAAGAAATGTTGGAAGTTCGATTGCCGCAACTAAATCAGGTTAGAAAGCCGAAGGATTGTGGTTTGGGTTAGTTGGTTTTTTGGTTGGAATCATGTCCACTGAAGGAAGTTTGTTGGGAAACCAAAAAATGTTCTGCTCACAGCCCAAATCCCGGGAAGCATCCGTTTCCGTCCAATCGTAGCTCCATTTTCGTTTCGACTCCCGAAAAAATCTTCAAATCAATTTAAAAAATAAGTTGAAATTCACAAAAATTCCTCACGAACTGTGATGTGCATGTAATCCGCTGAGCTTTGAGCCGATCGCACACCCGGCTTCAGATACCCTTGTCTAATCATGTTGCCAAACTACAAGTGCAGGTGTGTCGCGTCGACTTTTCCGCCAACGACGATGACAACGACTCCAAATCATCAACTAGTTTGTGCTGGCCGGTGTTGTTCTGCTATCCGGCTGTTGGCCAGACCGACTTTGTGCGACAGTTCGATGAGAACACGACGTTTGCCGATCAAATGGAGGAATTGTTTGGCACGGCACCGGAATGGGACAAGGAGGGCAGGTACACGCCGCAGACTGTGAGTTGCGGACAAATTTGGTCATGACGGAAAATTTGCTCTCTGGGGATAAATGGCACGGGGGTTGATTTCGTGTTTGTGAAAGTAAACGGCTCAGGAAACATATAACCCGCGGCGGCTTGTATGCGTATGCGATAAAGCGACAAGTGATGCTTCATTGACTGAACGTTTGTCCCCGAACGCAGCTTGCGAACGTGGTTTTGTTTGACTCTCTCGTCGTCTGGTAATAGCTGCTTGCAACTGCAAGCGAATGCGTGGTGTTGTGGCCATATCGACTGCAAAAATGTCCATTACATGGCCAACGTAACCCCTTGACGCAGTCTCTTATGGTGATGTGATGAGCCCGTCGGCAGCGCGAAATAATGACAATATTTTTTGACGGGCCCCAATGATAAACATGCCATCGTTTATTGCGTCAGCTTCATTTCAGATACGTGTCACATTCAAAGACCATCCAAATCAAGACACGCGTGTTGTCCTGCCCGATCGAACGTTACGCGATGTGCTCAGCTGTGGACAATATTGTATTGCCGATGGCTTGCCGGTGTTTAGTGTCATTTTGAAGGAATCGTCTTGAGAGTTTTTTGTTCTATTTTTCCTTGTTGTTGTTGAATTTCTCAAAATTTGATTTGTGATTTTTTTTTACAATTTGTTGCTCAAAAATATAAAAAGGTGCCAGCTTGCGTTTTGTGCCAGGATTCTTTTGTGTTGACGTGCATTGGGTTGAATCCCATCGCTTTTTATTCGTGCCTTACCTTTCCCATTATTGTCGACTTCCAATTTATTTCGAAGCAGCTTTTAAGTGCCTTCGTTCTTCAGCTATTAAACTGCCTTCATCAATCTCACTCAATCTAGTCAACGTACTGATGTCCAGTTCATATCTAACCCCCACAGAACTAGAGGGTGTCGCGTATCTTCGCAAGTGTCTCGGAACCGCTTTGCCGCCAAAGTTGGCCACCGATTTCAACCTGGCTCGTTGGTGTCGCGCGTATGAACACAAATTGGACAAAGCTGTCGAACAAATGCACGTGAGTGCAAGCTACAGTCCACTTAATATAATGATCGGCTGTGGTGGCGATAGTAGTTGTTGGACTGATAAAAAACGATTGATTGAGGATAAATAATATTAAACCTAAACCACCAAATGTTTCTGGTGGTTTCTTGTCTAATTTTGTGAAACTGGAAGTATTATAAAGTTTGTTTTCAAACATTTCAGAAGTACCTGCGCAGCCGGTCTGCGATGCATTTGGATAACGATGCTGTGTTGCGCAATGTTATGGACCATCCCCTATCCAAGTATGTTTTTTCCTTCATTTTGTCACTGTTTTTGCTTTTTAGCGTCAAACTTTGGGTTTTCAGAAAATATCTCCAGTACTTTTCCGTGTCCTGCCTTGGCGACTTGCCCATCAATGACAAAGACAACGCCATTGTATTTCTTCAGAAACTGAAAGGGCTCAATTTGCACGAGGTGTGGACAAATATGCAAAAAGTCGTTTGTGCTTCCCAATAACTTTGGTTTGTACAGTGGAGACTCGTTATAGGTATATTCGCTATAAGTATAAATTCGGGTTTAACATACTTTTTGGCGTGTCCCGAAATTTTCCAGTACTTAAGCGATTCGTTATAAGCATATTAGCTATTCGGTATAGCATAAAATTTTCCAGTGTCCCAAACGGCATTTTGTATGGAATTGTGATTCGATATAAGTATATTTTTGACCGCACAGAACAAGCAGCTGAATATGTGCTTATGATATCGGTATATGCACGCATACGTCCAAAAATTAAAATAAACTAAATAATATTGTCATGCTTTTGTCCACATAACCATGCGCAAACTTGAGTGAAATTACCTCAAAATGAACGAAGCAAGCTACAAAATCTTGTTAAGCTGTCCTTAAACCGGGCAACCGGCTATCGCATGCTCTCAGAATCCGGCCTTTCGCAATAAAATGTGACTATATACGATGAGTGATCACAAAAACATCGTTCAAACAAAATGAAATGCGTTTAAATTGCGAGAATTAATTTTTAAAAATTTGCTTTCGGGAACAAACTCGAGCTTGTGCCGACTTACGCTCCCCCTTTTGATCAGGCAACGGCAGATCATTTGGTAGGGAATCCAACCAGCTCGTCAACCAACAGCCACGTGTGAAATGTTTCACAAAGGTTTCATCTGTCAGCGAGCTGGTTCTTGTCTCAGTCTCACTGCCTTTCATGATCAAAAGGGTGAGCGTAAGTCGGCACAAGCTCGCGTTTGTTCCTGAAAGCAACTTTTCAAAGATAAATTCTGACAGTTTTAACGTGGTTTATCTCGTTTGATCGTTGTTTTTGTGACCGTTGGACATAAACAGTCTAACTGCGTAGTAAAAAAGCAAGCATGAGATATACGGTTTCCCGCTTTAAGTACTGATATTTCCTTAAGTATTGGATTCGCTATAGGTATAAATTCGTTATAAGTATACTTTTCAGGGTGTCCCGGAAATATACCTATAACGAATCTTGACTGTATTTCAGCTGCTCAAAACCATTCCCGTTTCGGACTTGCTCAAAATGTATTTCCTCTACAAAGAGTACTACTTAGATCTGGTGCTGCAGCGTGAGCGGTCGACAGGGAAACCAGCAAGCACTCAGGTACGACATATAATATGAGTTCCTGGACTATAATTATGACAAATAAGAATAAAAAAGAAAAATTGCAGATAATCTTCGATCTTTCTGGACTGAATCTCAGCGAATACCTGAATCCTATGGGCAAAATTGCGCATCTGGGACAACTGATGGCTCATTTGTGGCAGAATTGGTATAGTGAACAGGTGAGAGAGAATGAATTTCGGTGAAGAATGATTTGTTTTTGTTTTCCTTGCTTTTTCGGTGCAGTGTGAAGAAGTTTCTACAGATAACCAAAATTCTCGTGGTCAATCCTCCTCGCCTGGTGTCGGCCGTCTGGCACATTGCTCGACTCCTGCTGAATGCTCGTTTGCAATCTCGCATTTTTCTCAGTTAGTCCGAGATCTTTTTCCAGATCTAAAAGGAGTGTATAGCAGTGTTTTATTTAGCAATTTTTATAATAATAGAGTAGTCTAAAAGGAGTGTGTAACGGTGTTTCATTTAGTTCTTATAAATGTGAGCAAGATTATAATATTAGAGTAGTATAAAGCTGCATATATAGTTTCGGACCCTCTCACGAGACTATATATGTCACAATGCATCCGGGTCCTCATCAGTCATGAGATGCATTGCGCCCTCCCTATTCTAGTAGAAGCGTGAAATTTGAAAAGAAAAAATTTTTTTGGAAAAGGAAAGAGGAAAAGGAAGGAAAAGACAGAAAGACCGGGTGTCGGCGTTTGTTGTTGGTTGACATCAACGTCACAACACAGGGTATGGTCTAACTACACGTCAAAGACAAAAGAATTTCCTATGGATATTTGTGTAATTTTGCTTCCTTTATATGTGCGCTGTAAATAGCTTGTCTATTTATTGTGTAAGTCTTGTAAAGTCTTATTTGTAAACTTATATAAATTAAAAACATCTTTTTTTATTTTCAGTCAGTGATTTCACGCAACTTCGCACACATTTGTCTGTCAATTGTATTCCCGTGGCTTATGGTGGTGAGCTACAGGACCACACCGGGTGGGGCAATGAGGATACTTGTGTCAATGTGCCCAAACAGGTGATACTCAGTTGGTAAAAATTTGTGCCACCGACAAATGAAAAATCGGTGACATTTTGTCTTGTCTCGTCTGGAGGTGTGAAATCAAGCCAGCTAGCCAGCCTGAAGTTCTCAAACTTGCAAAAGCCGCGTCTTTCCGCGGTAAAATTGTGAATATTTTGGCCATTTTTGTACTCCAGTTCCAAGTCGTGTCTTGTCTGTGTGTGGTAGTCGTCCCTTAACTGAGTGGCTTTGTCAACTACAACGCTGTCCTGAACCGATACGTAAGATGGCGTGACCTAGACCGAACCGGCCAGAGCAGCCTGATATGGGGAAAACCACAAAACAACTGTTTCTCGCACAGATCACCGAAATTGACTATGTGGACGACAGGCAGATACTCAAGAGCTTGACCCGTCGCAGTCCCATCCCTCCACCGGAACGGGTCAAGATCAGATACGGGGCAAAGCATGCGATCGACACGCAGGTGCCCCACGCCGGACAGAGGCTCTATGTTCGCTACAAGACGCACGGCGAATTGGAACTCAATGTGACTTGTGTCGTGCAAGGTGGGTGTTGTTTTGGTGGCTGATGGATAAAACTGTTGTGGAAAAAGAGTGGACCAAAAAACGATGGGCGCTCACTGCTAAAACAGCGGGTTGTTTCGAAGAGTGGTGGTCTTATGTGAGCCAAAATCAGAAATTGGGCCTCTTGTTCCAATTGGTGGCGTGACGAAAGTAGGGTTTTGACTGTTTTTGTCGCTGTTTTATCTTTCCTTTATTTTGTAACGAAAGCACTGATCCAAAAACAATACTTTTGTCAGCATTTTTAGCCGGAAATGCCGCCAAGTCTGTGGAGCGTCAAATTGAGCCCATATTCATCATGAACACAGTGGTTCTCACTGAAGAATTGTTGTTTGAAACATCACACACCGACAGCCTCTTCCGTGTAACGTTCACAAATGTGAGCGCGCATTGGTTTGCTGCATCACTTGAGTACACCGTTATGGTTGTTTAATGATCAGTGAATGTGGAACATTAATGCCGGATGTGTAAGCATTGATTTTGGTCATGTGCAAAAATCTGAATCTCTCTCTATGTTTTAGCACGGCTGTAGATTCACCGCATTCGTTTTAGGACTGCATACCTGTTGTTGTAGTTTGTATGCCCTGTCACGCTATTTATTATTAAAAACTCCTAATTTTCATATTGGTCGATAATCATTAGTTCTTTCTATGCCTGACTGATCGTTGTTGGTATTATGTGCCTATCTTCTTATTTATTCCCAGTTATAAAATATTCTCATTGACTTTCGTTGTGTAACTTCTCTTGATGTGATTCTCATTGACTTTCGTTGTGTAACTTCTCTTGATGTGTAGCGGTCGTTTTGTACAGAACACCGACGTCTCGGCAGAAGAGACAACATACATTCAACAATTCTTATTCATGTTCCCTCAAGTCTCCATGTTCTTTTTTTGATTTGTGCCGGCATGTTGTCGCAACCAACAGCAAGTACAACGTCTGGGCTGCTGGCCCGTGGACTCAAATGTTAGTTGAAATGAACCAGTGTTAGTGCTTTCTTGTCTTTCGTTGTGTTGTCTTTGTGAGCATTTTCAGTTCTAGTTTTGTCCAAACGGCGCCTCTTGCCACACGCTGATTTTATGTTCGCAGGCTCATTTTTGCAATCGTCTGTGCGCTTCAAGATCCAGCCCAAATTCCAACCGCCATTCATTGGCATCTACAAAACGGACGGTGATCAAGTCAAAGTCGATGACGTGCTGGTGAAACAACGTGGCATGAGCTATCACCCCGGATTGAATGTTGGTGCACTTTTCAGCTGAACACTGTTTTTGTTTTATTCTTTTTGTACGAAAAAATCTGACCGGTTGGCTTGTTTGGTCTGACGGTCAGCACCCCCTCAAAAGTACACAACAGAAGAAGGTTAAATGAAAAAAGCTTGATTGCAAGACCGGGTGTGAAATCTACGGACATGAAAATAAATACAAAACAGGGTGTGTAAGTTACGAAAATAAAAAACAAATACAAAACCGGGACAGGAAAGAGTGAGAAGCTGGACGAGAATGCGGACAGCTAAGCAAACGAAAACTCAATGCACACAAAATGTGCAACGGTGCAATACCGGACGAGTGAAACTGTCTCACCGGTCACTGTTGCAAAGCGTTGCTTATGCTTCCAACAACTCACATCACTGGCGATGTTTCACGCGAGAATGACCTAAACGCAGTCTGTGCACTGTTCATGTTCGCTGCCATTGGTCTTGGCCGCTGTAAACAAAAAAGGAATGTGAAAGCACACAAACGCCATCACCCTGAGAGTATGCGCGCCGATGATCCTTGGCAACTCGCCCGTCTCAGTAAACTGTACGGAGCGGGCAAGACTCACCACTGTTGCATCATTATAAATCTCTCACATTTCATATCGCTGCCGAAGCTGTTCAGAAGTGAAATGTCCTTCTAAAGGCTACACAATGAGCAGTTTAGTTTGTCACTTAGGACCTCTTCGGAATTTTCAATCATCATCACAGCTGATGTTGTTTGTCAGCGACAGATTAGGACGACAAATGAGGTGTTAACTGTCAAGAGGTTCTCCACTAAGGTCGTGTATTATACTGTAAATTCACCTGTTTCAGGTGCGTCAAACAGTGGAACGTAACACCCAAACCCTAAGTGCTAACTGTGCGGGCACAGTCTACATCACTACCGAAAGGATTAATCCGGATTTCACGGATCCCATTATGGCCAGTACGTACAGTCAGGAGAAACAGCAACTGCCATTGACTAAACTGACATTCAGTGTGGTACCCAAGGAGATGCCAGCAAGGTTCCGACTCGTGGATGTTGTGTGAAACATCAGCTAGCTTGTCATATTGAGTTTGTCGTCACTTTGAGATTTCATCTGATTATTTTGGTTATGTGCCTTGATACATATATTGTTCTGTCTCTTGTCGTGTGTGTGGTTTGAATAAAAACGATTATTTTAAAACAGCTTTTTATGAATGTGCATTTTTCTCTGTTGTTCAGTTGCGAAAACTGTTCTGGCAATATTGGTCAGTTTATCCCTGGTATAAATAAACAAAAGTTTTGCAAATACCAATACAATGTCCTTCGTCAGTGAATGGACGCAAGTGAAACAACGCTGTACCTAAAATCGATAATCAATTCGGTGCTGTATTCCTCCCAAGTCTATCCGTCCGAAGCTTTTCAGCAGCAAGTTGCGTTCGGCGCTTGCGTGTCCGTTAGTTTTGTTTTTATAAATTTTCGAAGCTCGGTCCATGAATTTTACAAACAAAAGTCAGTACTCACCCTTTGTCGGGATCAGATTCCAGCACTGAATTTTCTGTCCAGAATCAAGTGTTCAAAATAAAGGTTCTCTATAATTACCCTGTACTGTATCGCAGTTGTGCATCGTTCCCGCTGTTCGCTCGCACATCAAGTCTTGTCTGACCGACGCTCTATCCCTCGTGCCTGACTACCATCTGATAGCTTTGGTCATCGATCTGTTGTCACCACATGATCGACCCGTTGAACGAGTGATTGTGCGAATTCAGCGACTGAAAATTAGGTTGGTTTCTGTGTGATTCGGTACGTGCATGTGGTTGTTCGCATCAGCCCTGTCAAAAGGAGGTTCCACTTCAACGCTGTTTATTGGGTGCAGCATAACGAGTTGTGCCGCGCGTTTGTGGGTGACTGTTTTGGCTGTGCAGCAGGTCATCGTCAAAGTCATTGTACCAAGTAACCATGGAAAGTACACTTCTCTTTACAGGAAAGAGATCGTTGGATTAGACGAAGCAAGACGCGATTGTTTGTACGCTGCGCTGCGGTCCAGTTTGGAACGTCTGCCTTTGTCCTACAAACGACACTATCAGAAAAAGTGTACGTGATTAGTATTTTTCTGACAGTTTACTCTTGGTATTTTCGATAAATATTTTTTTATTAATTTTAAGTGAACACATTCCGCCTATCACTTGTGGTTCCGCCTGATTATTCATCGTCCGCTGTGGATAAGCTCGTGAACAAAGTTGGTGCGATTTTTTTATCATGTTAAAAAAAATGAAAAATGGCTGTGCTGAAATAATACTGATGCCACGTGCAGGATTGGGTCTGGTCTTCTAGCGGCACGGAAGTCTGCAAAGCGCGTCCCATCAGTGTTCTGGCATCAGTACAGTTCGAGGATTCTGTTGGAATCGATATTGTTCAACAACAACTTTGACTAAAATGTGAGTCTTTATGGTGTTTACTATCGCGTTGCGAAACAAATTGTGCAATTTTTATAATTTTAGAACAGAAATTCAAAAGCGAAAACAACATGAATGCGTCTGATGGAACAGCCCCGAATGCAGCGACGGTCTATGAATTTACGGCGGACGACGTGGGATCTATAGAAACAACGGTATCCATAATGAGAAATAATATCAATAATTTTCTCTTGATGTTCGTTTTCCCTGATTTTGAAGGTGATCGACACCGAAAACGAAGAAGTGATTGACGGGCGTTTCGACGGAGACCAGGGACCGGCAGTGCCGTTTCGTGAGAATCATTTCGGACTGTTGGCGCAGCAGGAAATATGCAGTATTCTGAGTGAGTGTATTGTCTTTGTCTTTTGCTAGGGTAGGTGCTCTGCTCACCTTGCTGATTTTATTGCCAAATTTTATAAAGATTGACATCCGCACGTAGCCATTTGGGCCCTTGTTCAATCTTGACTTTTGGTCGTGTTTCCTGTTCGTTTGATTGAACATTTCACATTGAACTTTGATCTTTAAACTTTGACACACATGCGCGATGCACCGGGTCATCTTCTGTGCGACTGCGCCAGACAACCATAAGCTCTAAGAGTCTTTTCACGTGTCTATCTCTATCCCTCCTCTCCAGCCAGTCCACCCGAACAATACATCAACGTTGAGCCTCCCCTGTGTCCGAAAGGTGGTCAGATTTACTTGTTCGACACTCGTCCCGTCTTGAGAGGTGTGGTAATGGTGAATGATTCGCGGCAACGCAGAAGTGGGTTCAGTGCTTGAAAACTGAATTTTTTAGTTTTATATTTTTTTACCACGTTGCCAGACGAGGGATTAATGTTCTTAAATAATACCTGTGCATTTATCCACGTTCTCTCACTGACGCGGACACACGTGAGCCGTGGACGCGTAATGGTTTTCTCAAATATTTGTTGTGAGTGTATTTAGTTGCAGAGTGGAAACCCCAATATTGACCAGCGTAAAGTTATTGATCAACAGCAGAGGAACAACGTTTACACCGGTAAAAATTGGGTATGATACAACGCGCGCATTCGTGCGCCGGGAGCTGATGCTTCACATGAGATAGACTACTATCACCTCTGATGGGAAAGGTTGTTAGGTACATAATGTCTTCGACTCCCAAGATTAATACTCACTGAACACATAGTTTCACAGACACTAAAGTAATGGCCAGCACCTCATTTAGTATTGGTTGATTGACTTTTTATCACGAAGACGACGCAACACTGAAACCTTGACAAACCACGAAATTGGTTAAAAGTATTTCTCCCGTGTTGACTATTTCTCGCAGCACACGTGTGCCCAATTTTGCAGCCCACTGTCGTTGCGACGGCTATCGTTGGGAGCCGAAAGGTTCGAAACAGCTGAAAATGGGCATCATACGCAATTATCATTGGATCGCCGACCCGAACAAGAAGAAAGTGGGCAATTCGGCATTCAGAAAGGTGGACTTTTGGCTGAGAGACGACGAAAGGGCCATGCTGGTGCACTACATCGGGGATCACACGCGCGTACAAGCATTTCCACATGGAAATTGGTGCGTTCGCTGATTTTTGTTTGTTTCTTGCGAATCGTGTTGTTTGTGCTGGTGCTTCATCTGCCACGTTTGTCGCCGGAATTCGGCGGCACAGTCACCACAAACCAACGGCCAAAACTTTGATGTTTCACCGGTCATAGGCCCTCCAGCGCTCGACAGGCGTTGAATGTTAACCGTCTGGAATAAATGGGAAAATCAATGAAAACAACCTACCAAATGTATAACATTCAGCCGTTGGTCGCCACCGTACTTACATAAAACATTGTGAAACACAAGCACCATCCCTAACTAGTGTGCTAAACACAACACATGCCCATGTGTCCAAAGCGATCGTTTTATTGGCAGTAGTACTTGAACTTGACTCGCATTCCGACCTCAGTGAAGGTGAGTCAACCAATGCTGAATTGTAGCAAAACGCGCAACGCCAACTACGCGCGTCGGGCCAAGCCGATGTTGCCGTTGTCACCAGCCGGGAAACAACGAGTAGAAAAACGGCAGATCGTTGTAGATGTGAACACCGAAACTGGACACATTGACAAACGGATGCATTTGGGTGGCGGCGGTGATGTGCAGGTTTGTTGGTTTTTTACTGTGCTGTTGGAGTTTATTTGGTGCATTTGCACTGATGATGATCGGTTTGCACAGCGTGCTATTGTTAAGTGATTCTGATCCAAATATTTTTTGGTATTAGACTCGGTAATTAGGTCGCTTGGAAACGGATTAAATATACTGGCTGTAAGTTTCACCAGTGCTGTTCTCGATCTCACTGCTTTCTAAAATGACTTTAACGCTGGTCGATGGTTAAATCTTGAAATATGATGACCAAACATCCGGTCTCGTCAAACAAATTGCTTTCCGTGTCAACTGCTCAAGTTCCCTTGATCCACACAAATGTTTCAGGACTCCTTGCTTGCATCCGCATCCACGCACCCTGAGGAATCAAGGCCGATCGAACAGCACAACACAGCAGTAATGCCAGACGCAGACTATAACGAACTAAGCAACGAATCACTGCAACGTCATATCCTGATTCAAAAAGCGCGACTGATCGATATTCAATTATCGAATCAATCACAATTCACTGGTACTTTGAATCGTGCTGAACAGCTGATGGATCGAGTGGAATATTTGTGCACGCAGATGTTCATGGAAAGGACTACTGTTGTGGCTGATACTGCGCCTGATAATGGCGATAATGCAAATACTATAGATACTCAGGGTGTCGAGTATATTGTTGAGTGAATTACAGTGTGATTGACATTTTTTGTGTACAAAAAAATTGAATTATGTTGTTTACATTTGCTTGCTTTAATGATGTGAAAGTCGGCTGAAGGTAGAAACATTCAAATCTCGCTGATTCGTTTTGTTTTTAATTTTGATAACGAAATAAATAAAACTTAGTAAACCGCAGTGTTTATGCTCAATCAATCGTTCAATCATGTGCTGCTCGAATCTATTACCCAACGCTGTTACTTCTAAATGCACCAACCAGTCAAGAAACTGAGCAACCCCTACAAACGCAGCGTTTAACAAATATGATGCCACTTTCCAAAACAGGCAAATCATCTGAAACAAGGCCTATTATTTCCCGCACCGTGCTGTTCTGGAGTTATGGTTTTATCAGACTAGGCTACTTTTAACAACTGAACTGTTTTCAGGCCCAAGAAGTTCTGTTTTAGAAAAGTTATCGTATTACAGAGACGAAGTGATATGTTCCAGGCAAGTTTGGTATAATATACTCGTAGTAGGTTGTATGTGAAATATGTGGTTTTTGTGGTGTTATGTTCTAAACATCACACATTGCCCAGAACAAATAGCGTTTTTATCACTTCTTGTGACATGTGAACCTTGAGCTGAGTGCTAGGAAAGCGGTCTTTTTGGAAATAACTTGCGCTATTAATTTTGTTTAGATACTGAATGTTTTTTTTGGCATCATTTCCTGGTTTATACTTTCTCAACACACACTCACGGCCAAAACACTGCGCGTTTTCACAAGCGCATTGTTTTATGCGCCATGGGCAAGCTTTTGACACCACGTAGCCTTGAAAAAAACCAGATATAAAATGGATTCGCTCTGTTGCGCCACCGGTCGGCGAAAGCGGGTCGAAGGCGGCCAACAAAGAAGATACGCCACGATCACAAGATCCATAATGATTGACCATTATTGCCGAAAAAAATATTAATTTTTTTAGTGATTCTGGGTATAAACCGATAAAATCGTCGAAAAAGTTGTGGAAATCAACACAAAAAAGCCAAAAATCATGCCGCCAAACGACCACAAGATCGGTGCACTGGCAGCCATCAGCTACACAATTGGTAACATGATCGGATCGGGTATATTCATATCGCCTACTAGTGTGCTGAAGGTTGGGAACGGGGATGGAAACTTGAACAAGTCTGTTCCGAGCTCCTGTTGTGTGGCGAACAGATAGATTATAAAATGATGATGTGTTTTTCTGTGCCACACACCTGGATGTGGGTGCTTCTGGGTGGATCCTTATTATTTTTAGTATGGGTCACGCATAATTTTTATCTTTATATGATGATTACCTTGGCACGGCGAGGTTTAAAAACTAACCCGAATGTGACTGCGATACCGCAGCACATTCATGTGCGCCTTTAGAAGACGAAACAGGTTTCGCGACTTGCGACAAAAGTATAAAAAAACAGACACATTTATCCCTTCAGGAGTCTGGTTCGGTTGGTTCAAGTCTGCTTGTGTGGGGTGTGTGTGGTGTGCTGTCACTACTTGGCTCATTGTGCTACATTGAGTTGGCCACATCAATTCAACGCAGTGGCGCTGATTTGGCTTATGTTCAGGTTTGTGAAACATCGCAGGCAACTCGTTAGGAGAACACTCAAAAACATGTGCTTTGTACTTATTCAGTACGTCGGTTGGACCCCAATTGCGTCGGCTTTTATCTGGATCAATGTTGTTGCCTTGCCATGTAGTGCGGCTATTATTGCTGGTTGGTTGCCCTCAGTAGTATTCGGGGACTTGATACAACATGTAATACATACACACGGCCACATCTAACCTTCTCTATCAGCGCAAATTTTACTGGACCCTGTTTTTCATTATTTCAGAAACATTTGGTGAATACTGTCTACAGTCGTGGTCGACTATACGTGGGCATGACACTTGTGTGGCCGAATACACAGCCAAATGGGCTCGCAAGTTAATTGGATTTTGTTTGATATGTGAGTGAAACATCATGTTGCAAAAGTTGGGTTGAAATCGCAAAAATATAACCCGACCTTGCCCAATCAGGCTTTCTGGCCGCTCTCAACCAATACTCACTGAAGAGGATCACAGCACCATTTCAAATTGCCGCCAGCACATCGAAAATCGTTGCCACAACACTGGTCATATTAGTTGGATTCTATTATCTGCTGTTCCAAGGTCAGACATGTTCGGTATTTTTTACCCTCATCAGCTGCAGCCGTGAGTTGGGCGTGCGTGGTTTTTGTTGACCACGGCCATCTGGTGCCTTCCGCACTGACGATGACCTGTTGCAATGCCTGCATGTGAAGGCCAAACGGGAAACAGAAAACACGCTGCGTAACTCTATTGCATAATAAACTAAGGGTGCATCAGCAACTCTTCAGTTCTCAATTCAAAGACTCTGGTTTTCAGGGTGGACCGAAAGTTTCCAAGCGATGCTGGTGGGCACTAATTGGGCACCCGGTGGGCTTGTACTCGCCATCTACGCCGGATTGTGGGCGTTTTCCGGATGGGAAATATTGAATTTCGGCACGGAGGAGATAAAGAATCCGAAATGGTCTGCCAAAAAATTGTGTCAACTTTGCTCACAATAGCTTTGCTCAAACCTTGACATTTCTTTTTTCATAGGACCTTCCCTGTGGCATCGTTCGGCGGCACCATGTTCGTGACAATCGTCTATCTGGCCATCAATGTTTCATACTTCACCGTGTTGAACAGAGAAGAAATGCTGGAATCGGACGCTGTTGCAGCAGTTGGTAGACTTGCTAGCTGATGTTTCACTTTTTGACACTCTCCAGATGATGTTTATGATGTTTCAATTGTTCTATATGCACACAGACGTTCAGCAACCGTGTGATCTCGTTTGCGCCAATGGTGGTGCCAATTCTCATCGCAGTCAATTTGATCGGAACGTTGAACACGAACTTTTTCATGAGCACCCGGTAAGCCTGTAGGTCTGGTTGACGCTTCACAAACTGTTTATCAACGCGCAGTTTCAACCCTGCTACTTCAGGTATTACTTCGCAGCGGCGCGCAGTGGTTTCATGCCAAAGGCGTTTGGTCTGCTCAGTCCACTGCATGGCAGTCCAAGGCCAGCTGTCATTCTTTATGTGAGTTGTCATTGAACCTCACGTAGATTCGAACCCCATCATATCTACGCACCAGCTATGTATGTATGTATAACCCTATGAATATCCGATTGAGCTACGCAGGCGTGCCTCACAGTGGCCGTGTCGTTCTTCGGTGATCTGGATGACTTCATCAATGTCTACACATTCTGTATCATGTGCCAACGTGTGTTCACACTGGCGGCGCTCATCAAAATCAGGGTCGACAACATACCTGTGCATGACGATGCTTTCAGGGTTGGTTGGTTCGTGTTCAGGGGTGTTTGTGGGTGGCGAAATTGGATTGTTGAAGAACGCCAGGAGCAAACTGAGCTTTGAATAAACAGTCATCTTTATCACAGACTACTCTGGGCCAGCGGTTGGCCATTGTAATTCAGATATTCTGTAAATGTGACGATTTTGTGCTTCTCGACACAGGCGACACATGACACATACGTATATGTATATAGTCAGTCTTTTTTTGGTGTCAACTGCTCATGTGGCGCATTTGCACTGACGATGACCTGGTGCACCATCCGTTTTTCTGTGTTCTCGGTGGAAACCGCAAATACATACAATTCCTTGCAGATGCCATTCGTTCTATTGATGTTCTTCATCTGTCTGTGCAGTCTGCTCATAATCGTGCCCATCTATCAGATGCCGAAACTTTGCGTGATCGGTGCTGGCATTCTCATATGCTCGTTCCTCGTGTATTATTTGAGGAAACGTTTCGAGCACAGCTGGCCTCGACTCACCAGACTTGACTGTGAGTGTGTCAGAAACGTTTGTTTGTTGCTCTTAGTTTTTGCTCGCGCCTTCTTGCAGCACAATGGGCAGTACAGTATAAATTTCTCATGAGCATTGAATTTCAATGTTGGAAAAAAACCGAGTTTCCCTGAAATTCAGGGCAATTCGCGAATTTCTGCCAAAAACTTCTGATCGTGGTGCCACCGGAGCCGGTCGGTCATCGCAGATGGACGAGACGATTGTCACACAATTTGGGCAGACCTCGCGTGCCACATGCCCTCATGCAGAGACGATCGTCTCGCTCGTAGAACATTGGGTATTTGTGTTTATGTACATGTAATTGACAATTTAATATTGGATTACTTTTAGTCCCATCAGACCTTGGCACTTGCTTTCGTGTGTTGATGATGTTGAAAACGTTCATCATTCGGGTTGTTCTTTTTTCTGTTTCTTTTCTGTGACAGTATTTTTGTATGACACTCATCTGCATCGAGAACTAAACGCAAATTTACGTAAATAGGACATGCATGTATACATGGTAGTGATTGCGAAATGAGTATTTTTCTGGAACTTTGATATTAAGTTTTTTTCAAACAAACATCTCGCTGCGATGATGAGTTTGTATAACGAACGCAGTTTCATTTTGCTTTTGGGGAAGACGAAAAAACATTACGTCGACATGCAGGTCACACAACAAACAGTTGGACAAAAAATGCCAATGTTATAATATGTGGTTCCAAATAATACACAATTATAATGTGGTCAAGAAGACTTTGATGGACAGATTGCGTTGCCTGAGTTCAGTCAGAGACCAACACGAAACGAAATATTCGTGGGTTCAGGACTGAGAGGATGCCACGATACTTGGCCGAAAAGTGGTGCTGAACAATAGTGGTGAAAAGCAGTCAAACGAATACGAGTATCTCCTCGACGCCTGCTGCCAGTACTAAGACTACAAATGAGCACGAGCGGATCCAGGGGGCACAAGGGCCTAAGCCCCCTTTGGTCAAAATGGCCCCTGAAGGGGGCCACCATTTCGAAGAAAAGAAGGAAAAGGACCCTTTAAAACGCAGGATTTTCACTCCAATACACTTCAAAAGTCCAAAAAATTGCGTGCTTCGCTCGTCAGATACACCCATATCATTGAAATTTGGCCGTATTACGTGCAAAAAGTGCAAAAGTTTGGCGCTCTACGCGCGCATGCACGTTTTAGGCGGCCTTCACAATGCATGCGGGTTGCGGGCCACATCGGCCCGCAACCCGCACTGTGCATTGTGAAGACACAAGAAATGCGGGTTGTGGGTCGCGGATTGCGGTCCGAGCCCGGCCCGCAACCCGCACGCAGAGTGTCCTTCACATAGCAGCGTGCGGATTGCGGGTTGCGGGCCAAATCGGCCCGCAATCCGCATTTTCTCGATTAGAACTGATCCTATTTTTTTGCGGGTTTGGGTCCTCAGCGCATGTTCGGATGGTTGATTTTTGTTGACCCATTGCTCAGAGAGCACAGGTTTTCGACTCTCTATATATTTTCGATGTTGCAGAATTCCAAGAACAGTGTGTCAAGCATAACATGCTTATCTTTATTTGCGCAATCAGTTTGCATGCTAAATTTGTACAGGTTTCTTCGGAAACTTTCGTGCTCAGCTTTCCAAACAACTGAAAACAAGCATTTTGTAAGCTGCATGCCTCGTGTGCGATCGCGCAGCGCAACGTCACTGCCCGTCACTATCTTGCTTCACGATTCAGGAAAAAAATTTGACCAATTCTTGTAAACTTATTGTGCGACCAGTACCTGAACAAGTTTTTCGAAGTCAGTATTGACAAAGAAGAGCTCATGAATGTTATTCCTTGTGACATGTTTCCTAAACTCCTCTTCGCCCGCAACCCAAATTTTTTGGTTTCACAATGCACCCGCATGCGGGCTAGGAACTGCGGGTTTGCTATATATAGTAAATTTCCAAATTCGCTGCCGCACAGTAAAATACGCCCCATAGTTAATGTCAAGTTATAAGCCCGAGCGCCAACCATGTGCGGTTCTGAAACATTGCGCGCAGCTGCCTGGCTGGCTGGCAAGCTGCGTGTGTGTTGGCTATCCAAATGTTTCACAAGTTGATTTTCGGGTTTAGAACCTGACATTAACTATGGGGCGTACTTTGCTGTGCGGCAGCGAATTTGGAAATTTACCATACAATTAGAACTTCTGGCCCGCAATCCGCACATTGCATTGTGAAACCTAGTGCGGGTTCAATTTTTGCGGGCCCGCATTACCTCGGCCCGCAACCCGCAACCCGCATGCATTGTGAAGGCCGCCTTATACATGGTTTTTAGCTTAAAATCGCCCAATTATAAACAAGTACCGGATAAAAACGATTTTCGAAATATCAAACATGGACACATAAAATGACTTTTGGGATTTGCCCCCCCCCTTGGCCGAAAGCTGGATCCGCCACTGCAAATATGAGACGTGACCAAAACAGATCCGATCCGCGCAGCCGTACCGCTCGGCGCTCAGCCTGCGGTGGGTGTACCATAGAAAAAGTTGTTTTGCTCGGATATGCAAATTGAATTAAAAGTAAAACGGAAAATTGGAAGTGCATCTGCTTATGTAATTTGAAGATGCAACAACAACGAAGCCATTGCAACAACAAGCCGTCCATCGATGGTAGTTTGGACCGAAAACCAGATGACCGCCGAGCGGCACGGATGTGAATCGGATCTGTTGTGGCCACGTCTCATATTTAGTAGTGCAGGTATTTTGAGGTTTACTAGTGTGCAGTGTATCACATTCGGACTGGTGTAAAATTAGTTTTCTTTATTGCTTTAAAGCAAAACAACTCTTTGCGCTGGTCGCATAGCTGTCAAACTAAACAAGTATACATACAGTAGGAGCTCCATTTGTAATCTGCGTGTATACATCAAATCAACCACCGTGGGGTTGTTTCGGTAACGAAATGCGTAGTTGCAAAACAAAGGTTGTTTTCGTTCAAGTTACACCCACCATCTGTCTGATGTAAATTAGCTTAGGCTTGTTTGTTGCACAATAGCTTCTATTCCGTTCATTTACACGTATCATCAGTTGAGCCCCAGAAAATAATCTTTCTCGGTGTATACGCACATCTTGAAGTCCCATCTCGTTCACAAAAGTTCCACAAACATTATACCAAACCAAAATGCTCTGCCGAATCTATGTTCTGTTCGTAATTGCTGCCAGTGTTGCAACAACACGTAAACTGGATAGTTTGAGCGTGGATAAACTTAGACAGGTGTATCCGTGCACTGACGTCGAAGTAATAATCCGTGAGTTGGTGAAGTAACAATTTAAAGCAATGGTCCCAATATATTGCCGAATTTTCGATCCTCAATAGTATCCTCGTCAGGGCTAAAACAACAACAGAGATAGAAACTGGTGGTCACAAGAATATCACTTAAGAAAACGCAAACAAAGGAGCAAAACAGTCAGATAAAGAAGTCACATCCCGGCAACATCATATACATATTTTGGCAATCCACAGTCTGCTCCCAAAAATCGGACCGCTGAGCGCTGGCCATGAAAACGTTGTTGAACTTTTCAGAGGCCGCTTGGAATCGTTGGAGCAGCTATAAGGGATGCCGCATGAAGTGCGACGAGTACACCGAAAGAGATTTTCCGCAGAAAGTATACCTGCCGACTCACCATGACAAAGTGCGCCTCAAATATTTTTGGCGTTACAAGCCAGTTCCCACGACTAAGCTGGAGCTGGGACGGGCTGAGTGCCAGTGTTGTCCCCTTGAGGTTATCTGATCGAAGAGCGAGAGTGATCAATGATACAACAGGCTGAGCAGGCTTATGTACGTAATGGAAAATAATTTTTGAGCCTTATACTCTTTGTCTTTATTGCACACAAAGGCTTTGACTGATGCCAATAATGTTAGGTTGAACCGACAACATTGATGATGAAAAATGGAGTAATAGTACTGTCGTCAAATCAAAAAGACGTCAAATCTTTTCGTCAAATCAAGCAACAATAACGTGAGCCCAAATGAGCGCGAGAAATAGTGATACAGTGATTTGACGAAAAGATTTGACGCCTTGGTTTGACCACAGTACTATAAGCCTACGTAAAAACGAAGTGCTAGCGTGGTTGACCATGTGGTTTTTTACAACTTTGGGGTGGTGCATAAACCAAAATTTTTGCGGGATCATATTTGTGATAGAGTTGGCGCCAGCGCTTTCGACCAGCATGAAAGTTGCTCCCCCGCATCAAAGGAACAACTTTCACGCTGGCCGAAATTTGTGCTCCCACGCAAAACATGATCAAACAAAAACTTGCCTCCATTGTCTACACAAGCGCAAAATGGACTAGGTAACTTCACAACTTGAGTCAACTCAACAGTGCAAGCGAACAGTGGTCGCGCTCGGTGAATGCGAATCGGTCGCGACATGCTCAAATCGATTCCATCACACTGCCCAGCAATGTTGTATTATTCAGTGTTCGGCGCCAAATAATCTGAAAGTTGTAGTCATTGATTTCCTCATCATCATGCCAACATCATTATTCATATGTGCTTTCCTGCTGTTGGTTCTGTGCACAGGACATGGTTTCGCTCGTCCAGTCGACTTCCCGTACAAAGGACCAAAGGCGTTGGAAAGGTGACATAAAATTGTGAAAGCAAAACACAATTTCAAAACTAATATTAATCACGCTCGCACACATGAGTATAGTCCAGCCACAAACTCACGAGACGACTTATTTTGAAGTTGGCTTGAACGGATCCAATAATGTTCCGGTTCCATGTATTTCGGAAATGAAAGAAAGAGAAACGCATGTATTTTTTTAAAAATACGCTTTCCACCTCGGTGCGTAAATTCCTTTTTGACTCCCAAAACATTTGTGTGTTGAACGACGTTGCTGTTCGCGTAAGCACGCAACAAATTGAGGTCAGCCAGCTGGAACTGTCATCATGTCTCTCGCACTCTCGGCCCAATCTCCTTTTGTTTGCGAAAATACGTGTAACCGGCGCATTATTAAACTTGCCCAAGCAAGCTTTGAAAAGAGTCGTCTCATGAGCACGTGGCTGAAGTATACATACAATTCAGTTTTGATATTCAGCATGCCGGCAAGACCGGAAGCCGTGATGAATCCCCATTTGCAAGGTGTGGTACATGAGTTCAATCAGAAGAAACAGAAATTCGAAACGTTGAAGATTTTCTTGATCATTGTTGTGGTCATTATTTTAGCAAGGATAAAAACCAATAAATTGTAAACTTTGGCAGCGTCATTCATTTTATCAGCAATCTCATTGGGGAAAAGCAATCTGGGAGCTTCCGACTTGGCCCATACCGTAACCCTGAAGCGAGTGCACATTCTATATGTATGTGCACGCGAAATCTGTACGGACACGAAAGCACTTCGCAGGTTACGGTAGGTCAGAGACGCGAGCTCTTATAGATTGCCTTTAAATTGTATAGTTATTGAAATTATTGTTTAACCGTCTATAGAATTGCATTTAAGAAAGCATTAGCATCAAACGGCTGATTGCCCATCATCATGCCAACATCATTGTTCATGTGCGCCTTCTTGCTGTTGGTCAAACAAGCTCTACTACGGGATATCACGATATAACTGGAAGCATGCTTTCGGCACTGAATAAACAATTACGAGGACGTGTGTGATGGCTCAATACCTACTCGGAGTCACCGTCAGCAACAAACAGCGCGTGTCTACTGCCTCCATAGACTCTGCTATAAGAACGTGCCGCGTTCCAACGCAACCAGAAACAAGCTCTACTACGGGATATCACGGTGTAACTGGAAGCATGCTTTCGGCACTGAATAAACAATTACGAGGATGTGTGTGATGGCTCAATACCTACTCGGAGTCACCGTCAGCAACAGCGCGTGGCTACTGCCTCCATAGACTCTGCTATAAGAGCGTGCCGCGTTTGAATGCATCCAGAAACAAGCACTACTACGGAATATCACGGTGTAACACTGCGCACTTCAAACATTTGATAACGGTGTAACTGGAAGCATGCTTTCGGCACTGAATAAACAATTACGAGGATGTGTGTGATGGCTCAATACCTACTCGGAGTCACCGTCAGCAACAGCGCGTGGCTACTGCCTCCATAGACTCTGCTATAAGAACGTGCCGCGTTCCAATGCAACCAGAAACAAGCTCTACTACGGGATATCACGATATAACTGGAAGCATGCTTTCGGCACTGAATAAACAATTACGAGGATGTGTGTAATGGCTCAATACCTACTCGGAGTCACCGTCAGCAACAGCGCGTGGCTACTGCCTCCATAGACTCTGCTATAAGAACGTGCCGCGTTCCAATGCAACCAGAAACAAGCTCTACTACGGGATATCACGATATAACTGGAAGCATGCTTCCGGCACTGAATAAACAATTACGAGGATGTGTGTAATGGCTCAATACCTACTCGGAGTCACCGTCAGCAACAGCGCGTGGCTACTGCCTCCATAGACTCTGCTATAAGAACGTGCCGCGTTCCAATGCAACCAGAAACAAGCTCTACTACGGGATATCACGATATAACTGGAAGCATGCTTTCGGCACTAAATAAACAATTACGAGGATGTGTGTGATGGCTCAATACCTACTCGGAGTCACCGTCAGCAACAGCGCGTGGCTACTGCCTCCATAGACTCTGCTATAAGAACGTGCCGCGTTCCAATGCAACCAGAAACAAGCTCTGCTACGGGATATCACGATATAACTGGAAGCATGCTTTCGGCACTGAATAAACAATTACGAGGATGTGTGTAATGGCTCAATACCTACTCGGAGTCACCGTCAGCAACAGCGCGTGGCTACTGCCTCCATAGACTCTGCTATAAGAACGTGCCGCGTTCCAATGCAACCAGAAACAAGCTCTACTACGGGATATCACGATATAACTGGAAGCATGCTTTCGGCACTGAATAAACAATTACGAGGATGTGTGTGATGGCTCAATACCTACTCGGAGTCACCGTCAGCAACAGCGCGTGGCTACTGCCTCCATAGACTCTGCTATAAGAGCGTGCCGCGTTTGAATGCATCCAGAAACAAGCACTACTACGGAATATCACGATGTAACACTGCGCACTTCAAACATTTGATAACGGTGTAACTGGAAGCATGCTTTCGGCACTGAATAAACAATTACGAGGATGTGTGTGATGGCTCAATACCTACTCGGAGTCACCGTCAGCAACAGCGCGTGGCTACTGCCTTCATAGACTCTGCTATAAGAACGTGCCGCGTTCCAATGGAACCAGAAACAAGCTCTACTACGGGATATCACTGTGTAACTGGAAGCATGGCACTGACGAAAAACTCTTGATTTTGCCAACTTTTATTTGCTTTCACTAGTCAGCATCACCACACGCAATCCCAAACTGATCCGGATATGACCATTCCACTTTCAAAACAACAGCAAATCAGGATAAATTATTATTCCTTGACCCAACAACAAGAGCAGAAGCGCTCCATTGGCGGATGTGACTTCACAAAACCGATGGCCTACAAGCTACAAAAAAGAGAACAACAGCATCCCACGCAGCTGAGCAACAGATAAGTCTGAGAACATCGCAGCGCAAGTGACCATCTCGCCGCGCAAACATGGTTGCCTGCCGCACCGGACCCTTCGTGGCCCGAACCGAAGCTTCAAAGCAATTTGAATGTGGAGCGACAGGAGCGCACTTAAATAGAGCCATGACTTCCTGAGATTGACTGCGATTCTGTTGCTGACGGTGATAAGTCCTTTGGACCTTATGGTAACTTAGGAGAAATCGCTGAGCACTAAATTGTCAGTCATTGGATTACTGTATGCTGTGATCCCTCCTTTGTAGCAAACCTATGCTGATGGAGCTCAGAAATAAAAAAAAACTGGAAGCATGCTTTCGGCACTGAATAAACAATTACGAGGACGTGTGTGATGGCTCAATACCTACTCGGAGTCACCGTCAGCAACAAACAGCGCGTGTCTACTGTCTCCATAGACTCTGCTATAAGAACGTGCCGCGTTCCAACGCAACCAGAAACAAGCTCTACTACGGGATATCACGGTGTAACTGGAAGCATGCTTTCGGCACTGAATAAACAATTACGAGGATGTGTGTGATGGCTCAATACCTACTCGGAGTCACCGTCAGCAACAGCGCGTGGCTACTGCCTCCATAGACTCTGCTATAAGAACGTGCCGCGTTTGAATGCAACCAGAAACAAGCACCACTACGGAATATCACGGTGTAACACTGCGCACTTCAAACATTTGATCACGGTGTAACTGGAAGCATGCTTTCGGCACTGAATAAACAAATACGAGGATGTGTGTGATGGCTCAATACCTACTCGGAGTCACCGTCAGCAACAGCGCGTGGCTACTGCCTCCATAGACTCTGCTATAAGAACGTGCCGCGTTCCAATGCAACCAGAAACAAGCACTGCTACGGGATAGCACGGTGTAGCTGGAAGCATGCTTTCGGCACTGAATAAACAATTACGAGGATGTGTGTGATGGCTCAATACCTACTCGGAGTCACCGTCAGCAACAGCGCGTGGCTACTGCCTCCATAGACTCGGCTATAAGAACGTGCCGCGCTTGAATGCAACCAGAGATAAGCTCTGCTACGGGACATCACGGTGTAGCTGGAAGCATGCTTTCGGCACTGAATAAACAATTGCGAGGATGTGTGTGATGGCTCAATACCTACTCGCAGTCACCGTCAGCAACAGCGCGTGGCTACTGCCTCCATAGACTCTGCTATAAGAACGTGCCGCGTTCCAATGCAACCAGAAACAAGCTCTGCTACGGGATATCACGATATAACTGGAAGCATGCTTTCGGCACTGAATAAACAATTACGAGGATGTGTGTAATGGCTCAATACCTACTCGGAGTCACCGTCAGCAACAGCGCGGGGCTACTGCCTCCATAGACTCTGCTATAAGAACGTGCCGCGTTCCAATGCAACCAGAAACAAGCTCTACTACGGGATATCACGATATAACTGGAAGCATGCTTCCGGCACTGAATAAACAATTACGAGGATGTGTGTAATGGCTCAATACCTACTCGGAGTCACCGTCAGCAACAGCGCGTGGCTACTGCCTCCATAGACTCTGCTATAAGAACGTGCCGCGTTCCAATGCAACCAGAAACAAGCTCTACTACGGGATATCACGATATAACTGGAAGCATGCTTTCGGCACTAAATAAACAATTACGAGGATGTGTGTGATGGCTCAATACCTACTCGGAGTCACCGTCAGCAACAGCGCGTGGCTACTGCCTCCATAGACTCTGCTATAAGAACGTGCCGCGTTCCAATGCAACCAGAAACAAGCTCTACTACGGGATGTCACGATATAACGGGAAGCATGCTTTCGGCACTGAATAAACAATTACGAGGACGTGTGTAATGGCTCAATACCTACTCGGAGTCACCGTCAGCAACAAACAGCGCGTGTCTACTGCCTCCATAGACTCTGCTATAAGAACGTGCCGCGTTCCAACGAAACCAGAAACAATCTCTACTACGGGATATCACGGTGTAACTGGAAGCATGCTTTCGGCACTGAATAAACAATTACGAGGATGTGTGTGATGGCTCAATACCTACTCGGAGTCACCGTCAGCAACAGCGCGTGGCTACTGCCTATATGGACTCTGCTATAAGAACGTGCCGCGTTTGAATGCAACCAGAAACAAGCACCACTACGGAATATCACGGTGTAACACTGCGCACTTCAAACATTTGATCACGGTGTAACTGGAAGCATGCTTTCGGCACTGAATAAACAATTACGAGGATGTGTGTGATGGCTCAATACCTACTCGGAGTCACCGTCAGCAACAGCGCGTGGCTACTGCCTCCATAGACTCTGCTATAAGAACGTGCCGCGTTCCAACGCAACCAGAAACAAGCTCTACTACGGGATATCACGGTGTAACTGGAAGCATGCTTTCGGCACTGAATAAACAATTACGAGGATGTGTGTGATGGCTCAATACCTACTCGGAGTCACCGTCAGCAACAGCGCGTGGCTACTGCCTCCATAGACTCTGCTATAAGAACGTGCCGCGTTTGAATGCAACCAGAAACAAGCACCACTACGGAATATCACGGTGTAACACTGCGCACTTCAAACATTTGATCACGGTGTAACTGGAAGCATGCTTTCGGCACTGAATAAACAATTACGAGGATGTGTGTGATGGCTCAATACCTACTCGGAGTCACCGTCAGCAACAGCGCGTGGCTACTGCCTCCATAGACTCTGCTATAAGAACGTGCCGCGGTCCAATGCAACCAGAAGCAAGCTCGATACCACGGGATAACACATCCATCACGATATAACTGGAAGCATGATTTCGGCACTGAATAAACAATTACGAGGATGTGTGTGATGGCTCAATACCTACTCGGAGTCACCGTCAGCAACAGCGCGTGGCTACTGCCTCCATAGACTCTGCTATAAGAACGTGCCGCGTTCCAATGCAACCAGAAACAAGCTCTACTACGGGATATCACGATATAACTGGAAGCATGCTTTCGGCACTGAATAAACAATTACGAGGATGTGTGTGATGGCTCAATACCTACTCGGAGTCACCGTCAGCAACAGCGCGTGGCTACTGCCTCCATAGACTCTGCTATAAGAACGTGCCGCGTTCCAATGCAACCAGAAACAAGCTCTACTACGGGATATCACGATATAACTGGAAGCATGCTTTCGGCACTGAATAAACAATTACGAGGATGTGTGTGATGGCTCAATACCTACTCGGAGTCACCGTCAGCAACAGCGCGTGGCTACTGCCTCCATAGACTCTGCTATAAGAACGTGCCGCGTTCCAATGCAACCAGAAACAAGCTCTACTACGGGATATCACGACATAACTGGAAGCATGCTTTCGGCACTGAATAAACAATTACGAGGATGTGTGTGATGGCTCAATACCTACTCGGAGTCTCCGTCAGCAACAGCGCGTGGCTACTGCCTCCATAGACTCTGCTATAAGAACGTGCCGCGTTCCAATGCAACCAGAAACAAGCTCTAGTACGGGATATCACGATATAACTGGAAGCATGCTTTCGGCACTGAATAAACAATTACGAGGATGTGTGTGATGGCTCAATACCTACTCGGAGTCACCGTCAGCAACAGCGCGTGGCTACTGCCTCCATGGACTCTGCTATAAGAACGTGCCGTGTTTGAATGCAACCAGAAACAAGCACCACTACGGAATATCACGGGAACACGCGCACTCAAACATCACGGTGTAACTGGAAGCATGCTTTCGGCACTGAATAAACAATTACGAGGATGTGTGTGATGGCTCAATACCTACTCGGAGTCACCGTCAGCAACAGCGCGTGGCTACTGCCTCCATAGACTCTGCTATAAGAACGTGCCGCGTTCCAATGCAACCAGAAGCAAGCTCTACTATGGGATATCACGATATAACTGGAAGCATGCTTTCGGCACTGAATAAACAATTACGAGGATGTGTGTGATGGCTCAATACCTACTCGGAGTCACCGGCAGCAACAGCGCGTGGCTACTGCCTCCATAGACTCTGCTATAAGAACGTGCCGCGTTCCAATGCAACCAGAAACAAGCTCTACTACGGGATATCACGATATAACTGGAAGCATGCTTTCGGCACTGAATAAACAATTACGAGGATGTGTGTGATGGCTCAATACCTACTCGGAGTCACCGTCAGCAACAGCGCGTGGCTACTGCCTCCATAGACTCTGCTATAAGAACGTGCCGCGTTCCAATGCAACCAGAAACAAGCTCTACCACGGGATATCACGATATAACTGGAAGCATGCTTTCGGCACTGAATAAACAATTACGAGGATGTGTGTGATGGCTCAATACCTACTCGGAGTCACCGTCAGCAACAGCGCGTGGCTACTGCCTCCATAGACTCTGCTATAAGAACGTGCCGCGTTTGAATGCAACCAGAAACAAACCGCGTTTGGATTCGCCCTTCTGGCAGATTGCGAGCGGCGCCTTCTCGGACTGGTGAGAAGCTGAAAATAATGTTTAGTGGTAATGTAAAAATTGAGGCAAAAATCCATCTTCAAGACGATATACAATATGTAGCTTTGATCTGTGCAGTTGATGCACAAAAAGACCTCCTTCTAATTTTATTTGGCCCGGGCTTATGGCGAGGTGCCGCTACACGCGATTTTTGCATGCGCGCATCCGCGGCAGGTAGGCGTGCGGCGCGTCTGTGTGCCCTCTTTGCCGTTACTGACCGGCATCATGTGTTGCAGGCAGCTGCAGCACATGCACGCGCGCCGCCTGCCGCGCGCTCCCACGGATGTGCCACATGTCTAACCCCTCCGCTGATGCCAGAACCTTTATTAAAAATAAAGTGCGGAAAACTACCGTAACCCAACAGCAGAACTGACCGTTTTTGGACTGGTCGCACTCCTGATTGGCTCTTGATCGGCTGTTGATGGCACGATGATCGAGCTCCCGAGCTGACGATTTGATGCTCGCTGTTGAATTCGAAGTCGTTGAAGTCGGTGGATTGCAAAAAGAAAGAATGAATGAATCTCTGGACAACAACCCGTATTTATACCTGCTCGTTTGTCTTAGCTGTTGGAATGGATTACGGTAGGGCACGGTATTCCTGATTTTTTTTGGCCAGTATTGATTGTCGCGTGGCATAATCTATACTACTAAAACACTATGTGTGTAAAATATGTATGTGGCCCCCTCCCTCGGAAGGGCGGACGGGTCAATTTTCACGGGTAGCTTTGGGTATGCTAACGGGTCTTCGGGGGGGGGGGGGGCACGGCACGGGCGCGGCGCTGTAGCCGGGCCGTAGGCACGGGTCCCGACTAGTATTCCAAAAATTAAAAAACGCCACCCCTGCAGTACTGAACCTGAAGCGATCGTGGCAGAGTCTGGAGTACCAACCCAACCCCTGGACCTACAAGCGCACGTTGAATATGGAGTTATACTTGTTCATTTTGGGTTTGTAGACCATGAGGACAAATTTTTGTTGGGATCATATTTGTGATAAAGTTGGCGCCAGCGATTTCGACCAGCGTAAAAGTTGCCCCCTACATCAAAGGAAGAACTTTCACGCGCTGGTCGAAATTTGTGCTCCAACGCTATCACAAAATATATTTCAACAAAAATTTGTCTACAAGCCCGAAATGGACAAGTATGACTCCACCTTGAGTCAACAGCGTAAACGAACAGTGAAAAACGAACGTTCGGTGAATCAGTACCGGTCGATAAGCTCAAGTCGATTCAACTACACTGCCTTTTAACAATCGGTTGTATTATTCAAAGTTTGACGTTCAAAGCCAAATAATCTGAAGGTTGTAGTCTTTGATTCCCTTTGCATCATGCCAACGTGTGCCTTCTTGCTGTTGGTTCTGTGCACACCAAGTGGTTTCGCTCGTCCAGTCGACTTCCCGTACAAAGGACCACCGGCGTTGGAAAGGTGACGATATAGAATGCGCAAGCAAAACACAATTTTTTGAAACTGATATTAGTCCACATGCGTACAATTCCTTTCTGATATTCAGCATGCCGGCAAGGCCGGAAGCCGTGATGAATCCTCATTTGCAAGGTGTGGTGCATGAGTTTAACCAGAGAAAACACGAATTCGAAACGTTGAGCGCAGAGCTTGATCGAGTAACTGAAAAGGGCGACGCTTTAGTCGTCGCAGGAAACAATCTTAACGCCGCGTATAAAAAGGGTGAAATGACTCGTGAACAATATCGATCGGCATTCACAGATCTGAGAAAAGAGCAAGGTTTGTTTGGAATTGAGTTTTTCTCAAATTCTGCATCCGGGAATACTATAATGGAAAATCGGCAGACCCTTCGGGATCCAGGCTTGCGGAATCGCCCTTGAGTTTTTTTACACTTGGTTTTGCTTCAGATGACGTAAAGAATGAAGCGAGGCAACTGTGGGCAAAGATGGAACAGCTTGAGACTGAACTGAACAGTCTGGAGCATCAAATTACCATCCTTCAACAACAGCAACAACAACAAGAACAAGAACTGTTCGACAACTGACTATTTTCCAACTGTCATCAAGCTTGATTGTGTAGCTCCTTTTTTTCATTTCATTTCGTTCAGGACATATAGCAGATTATTTGGAAACTTACGGTTAGCTTTTGTCGGAACCATTGAGTGATAGAACATGTCTAAAATTATTGCGTTACAGTCGTGTGCAGACACGAATTTTTTATTTGATCAGTGTGATCAGGAGATTGTAAAGAACGATTGCTCAAATGTGCGTAGTAGCTTTATTGTACAACACGTGGCTTTCGCTACTTTGTATGCATAACGACCATAGATTTTCTTGATCATGGTTATGGTCATTATTTTACCAAGCATAAAAGACGAATAAATTGTAAACTTTGGCAGCGTCATTCATTTTATCAGCAATCTCATTGGGGAAAAGCAATCTGGGAGCTTCCGACTTGGCCCATACCGTAACCCTGAAGCGAGTGCACATTCTATGTGCACGCGAAAACTGTACGGACACGAAAGCACTTCGCAGGTTACGGTAGGTCAGGGACGAGAGCTCTCATAGATTGCCTTTATGTAATTGTACAGTGATTGAAATAATTTTTTAGCCCTCTAGAGTTGCATTCAAGAAAGCGTTAGCATCAAACGGCTGATTGCCCATCATCATGCCAACATCATTGTTCATGTGCGCCTTCTTGCTGTTGGTTCTGTGCCAAATAAAGGACGGCTGCACGCGTCGACTTGATTGGCCGCATGGCGAACCTCGAGAATTGGAAAGGTAGCCATGTTTTGATTCAGTGTTTCACAGTGATGCTTAACATGAACCAAACTTTTCGACGTTGTGGAGTGACGCACCCAGTTGGTGCATTCGCACTGTTAGAATAGGCCGGTGACTCTGATGGGCAGATTGTCATGTTGAGCAAATGTGGTGATGTATGGGTGTCGTATACGATGGGCCACTCGGAGAGCTTTAGAAATTTGCATGGACGAGCGTGACACCGGAACACAGGCTCCTTGAGCGTCCACTTCGTTCCGTTTCGACAAGCTTTCATTACAGAAATCACATTGACAGGATCGACTTTGTGGTGATCTGCGCGATATAGCCGCTCCTGATACAGCAAAATCGGTTTGTTTTTTCATCTATTTTATTTAATGTTAACTCCAATTTTTTTAGCAATCTCAGCTCGGGTCAAACAGCTCCGACCGAAGAGAGGTAGCTGCACGTTAGTTGGGATTGGGACCATTCATTTCTATTGTGAAGCTTCATCCGCACCAATCAAACGTGTTGAGAAGATTCATTCAATTCCCCAATTGCTGGGGAATTTTGTCTCCGCGATCTACAAACACAGCAACAGACTCCCCATGTTATTTTTTTATTTTGAAGAGCGGTTTTTTTTGTTACGGCTTTGCCTTTGGGTCGAGGAAAACGTGAAGAGCTTTTGTTGATTGAGGTATGCACAAACTTGTCACTTGCGTTCACACCGTAATCCTTATCACAAACCGATATGAATGTTGAACAGTAAATTTGTGGCTGGTGGTTCATGTGGCACGCGGTTCGCTCGCTGTTTTCCCCTCTTTTGCACGACTTGTCAAATTTCCCAGTCAAACGCAAGAGTTTCATTGTCTCAGAGCTGCTCTGCGAGCGCATCTCATGGCCATGCTCTTCCCAAACAAAAACAGGTAATATATAGATGACAAAAAAAGATTTGTACACTGTTATTTCCAATCAACGAAAACTGTCATCCTGCTGTGTGAAATGTAATGCAAAAGAACACCAATGTTTAGGTATATACAACAAAATTGTGCTGGTATCACAATGCCAAACCGTGGGGATGGAAAAATAACAGAGCAAGAAACTGGTTCTATTCTGTTATTCAGCGAGCGAGGGTTTCGCATCTGCACCTAGCGTAAACATTTAGTGGTCTGGAAAAAATCGTATGAACGAGAAGAACGCAGTTTGTGCGGGTTTACGCACCTGTGTCATCTTGAGGACAGCTTGTTGTGAAATATTTTTTCATTGAACGGCTTTTTATTGCTTATTTTCCGTCAACTGCGACGGCATGAATAACCCCCGTTATTTTCTTTCTTCGGTCATAATTTTACGCGCAATTCTGTACGTTCCTTTCGCCCTGCTACCGACAGCTCATCATTCTGGCGCGCATAACTTTATTGCGTTTTGGTACGACTGATTGAGAAACTTTGATATACCTATTTTATATAGTTTGTCTTTGACTCCACGATGTGACCCTGAAAGAACGGTTTCGGCCCTCTCACGCTCCAAGTTGACACAGAATCATTTTGAATAATTGTTTGTTCGATCATAATCTCCGATAACTAGAGATCTTGCAAATGTTCTCTCTTATGACAAGTTATAATACTGCCTTGAATGAATGCGATGTTTGCGCTCTGAGCACTGTTCGATTTAATTGTTGGCTTGCTCAACAATGTGTCGCTGTGTTTTCTGTGTCGATATGCTGTATCGTGTGCTGCTCCGTAGGTTTTCGAACGACTTTAGGCACTGGTGGTCCATTTTTGTCTTTTTTTTGGCAGATTAGTTTTGGAATCCGCCCATTTATTTCAAGTTGAGTCATGTGTGTCCTGCGCATCAACTGTTTTGACTTTCGTCTTTCAAAACTTTTGAAATCGATTTGCGTAATCACACATTCTTGCGCTTGACTCACGTAACGACTTTGTTTTTATTTGTCCACCCACGAGCCCATAGTCAACCAAAAGGCTCCCAAACCCCCACTTCTTGCCAGACGCAGCCAAAATTTTCAGAAAAAAGCAACGTTACAGGTTGTTGTTATCTTTGGTGTTGTTTCCAGCCCATCTGGCCATAAATCCTTGAATAAGCAATATCAAAACGCCGCACTTTTACATCTATAGACCCCCAGGGTTTGGGATATGCTCACGGTATGTCCTTTAGATCCCCAAGGAGAAAAGTCCGAAAATCAATATTCTGCAAGGTGAACGTTTGTACATAGTCTGAGGTGCTTTTGGTATGCAGAAAATTGGTTTCAGACATGTTTTTTATCTTTATGCGATGACGAGCCATACATCATGTCGGTGCACCAAACAGTAACAGCAGGTTTGACTTTTGATACCCACTCACATAAAAATTTGTGATCTTCGATGAGTCAGTCCCGGTCCTTATATTCTCACATGATGGCACTTTGTAGAACCTGAATTATTCCCGAACTTTCTGGCAGTGCTTACGTATGGTAATCATATTTCCCTTCCGAACAGCATCCTAGTAACAGGCTGACTGTGCTGTGCAACGTTCAAACCCACGTGTGACTAAAGGAGTAAGGCGTGTACGTATGATAATAAAAAAGAGAATTCACCATCCTGAAAACACTAGTTGTGCACCGCCAAGTTTTTTAGGTTGCATACGCCCGACACTAAAGGTGTTTCAGACTGTTTTGAATAGCTTTACTGACGCATATACCTTTCTGAAGTGTCACAGTTTGTCTCAAACCTATATACGCTTGTCATCTACAGCATGGCTCTCACACCAAAAATGAACCTCGTAAGTTCTTTTTAGACATTTCAACGTTTGTCTCTTTTGCATTTTCAGTTTCCCAATTTCCAAATTATATTCGACCAATTTTTCGCAAACATTCGTTCAACATGAGCTACCGTCAATGGGTAAGCTTCCAGCTTTGAACACGATCTTTTGAGCTTCCTGACTTTCTAATAGCACGCGATCACATCGCACGCTTCCGAAAACGCCATTTTTTGATCACTTTCAATAAAAATAAAACTAAATTTCAAAAATAAGCTCAATATTTTACAGCCAGTGCCGCACAACGCGCGTCTCGAGCGCACAATCGAGACCGGCCAGTTGCTGACCATCAAGGGACGTTTTGCTGAGTTCGATCCGAAAGAGGACGAAGAGGGATTACGGTAGGTGTACGGTAGTTGGTGTGGTTTGATGTACGTATATGTGGCTGGCTGATGTTTCACAAGGTAATGACTCACCACAACACACATGAGTTGCATAGCGCGAATCAAACAGAATTGCGACACGATTTTTTCATCTGATGTTTACTCACACTGACGATATCTTGGTATACATCCTGTCTGTAAACTGTGTCAAAACTGTCCTTGCAAACCCACCTATTTTGTGTGCACCATTCAAATAAATAGAATGTTTTTCGATGTTGTTTTTATGGAAATTTTTTGAAGGAATATTCTCAAAAAAATAATTTCCACCTTTTCTAGCATGGTTGTGAATTTGTCTGCGTCGGGCGATTGCGAAGACTCGAACAACATTCCGTTGCACTTGAGCATTCGATTCAAGCAGAAGGAGGCGAGTTCACGGCCAAAAAATAATACCTTTTTGCATTCTGATCACAAACCAAACACTGATTTTGTGTCTTTACACGCGTGGCATCAACATTCTATCTCAGGTTGTGCTGAACAATCGTCAGAACGGCGAATGGGGCAAGGAAGAGCGCAAGAAGTTGCCGTGGAAACCGGGAGAGGAATTCGATCTGCGCATTCGCTGTCATGGTGATCATTTTGAGGTTTGCGTTCGCAATCGCGCAAATTGATCGCATTTCTTTCAATTTTGTCATTTTCTGAAATCTGCTGAAAAGGCCAAACCCAAGTCTGCCTTCGTCACACTGATACATGCGATAGCCTGATAGCGACCGTTCATGTTCGGTACACTTGTTGAGATTATGTATAATTACATATATATACATACATGTATGCAATGTATCCATCTCAGATGGTCACTATAAACGGCGTAGACTGTATTCATGCGCCCAAGCAGACTCGAAGCTGCGCGATGGGCTGCTTCTCATCGTATGAATAACCCACTGAGCCACAGAACAACCCACCATTTCAGATCATGGTTGACCAGAAGGACTGGGCCAAGTTCGATTATCGCCAACCGTTGACCCAAGTGTCGCATATCTTCATCAACGGACCCATCTCACTGGGCGGAGTCGCCTGGGGCGGAAAATACTACGTTGGTTTCTTTTCGTTATTTCTTTCAAGTTTTATTACAAAAAAATTCAAGTCATGTCCGTTATAATTGATCGCGTGGCTGATGATTTATTGACGTCTGGGTGAACAAGTTTGATGTTGGTCAAAATCAATGGTTTCAGTGACTCTCTAAATGCAAACATCCTATGATCCGTCTACTGATATAAACTTTCCTTAAAAATTATGGGTTACCTGATGTTTCACAACACTTTCAGAACGTTCCGTACGAGACAGGCATCAGCGGTGGGTTCACAGCGGGCAAACGTCTGTTTGTGACAGGTGCACCAGAAAAGAAGGCCAAACGATTCGCGATCAATTTGGTCAAACATGATGGCACAGTCGCGCTGCACTTCAATCCACGATTCGACGAAAAGGTATGGTTTTTGATAATGATTGACTTCAGGTGCATATTGTGAAGAAAGTCGATTCGTTTCTGATATTTTGCTTGTACTGTACAGTATGTATGTACATACATCCATCAATGTGTCGCACTATAGCTGTAGCGCTGCCCGTATGGTGCTGTGCACCGTAGTACATTTAAATACAAATAGAATTTGGCAGTTTTTCGTTGATGTTTCGAGCTGGGAATGCAGTGAAGGCCATATTTAAAATGTTACAAAACGCTGCCAATTGATTCTGGTTTCTGGTCTCGGATGTGAGCGAATTTTACAGGCGAAAAACTGGCTCTCAAAAAGTTATCAAGTTGCCTGCTCATGTAATTCCGAACTTTGGCGAATTCTGACGATGACAGCCCGTGAACATTTATGCTCGAGTTGAATCGGACAGCAATCTAAAAAGGACGCGCTGCACAATTCATATTTGACGGACCAAATGAGAAAAATGCTTCAATTTTGCAGAAAGTTGTGCGCAACTCGTACGAAAACGGTGGCTGGGGCAACGAAGAACGCGAAGCAGCCGAATTCCCGTTCAAGCCGGACATTATGTTCGATCTGGTCATTGTCAATGAACAGTACTCGTATCAGGTATCGTTTAGTGGGTGGGGTGGAGCTGTTGTTTGTGCTTTTTTTAGTTTGTCGCTTCACACAGATTGGCAAGGCACCGTTGGCTTGCTCCTCGATTTCCCTATTCATCTTATGGGGTATCTTTTGGTGATTGTGGCTGATACCATTTCAAATATGTAAGTTCCTGTATTTTGGTACCGTGTACCAAATAATGCCGCGCAGGCTTTTAGTCAAGCTGCGCTTCTGAAATCCAGTTTGCAGCTCACCCGTGTTTCGCAAAGAATACGGCAAACGTCGCTAAAATTAATGAAGCCAGTCATATGCATATGCGCCTCAAGTCTCGTGCTAATGCTTATACACGGGACATAAATATTTTTCACAAAATATATGAAAATAAGACAAAATATTTTTTCACAGATCTATGTCAACAACGAGCGTTTCGCCACGTTCGCGCATCGCGTCGATCCGAACACGATTAGTGGCCTGAAAGTGGAAGGCGATGTTGAGCTGCAGTCAATTCATGTCGCGTAGAATAAATTTTCGGGTTTGAAAACTTTTCGGCTTACGACCTGAAAACTTTTTGTAGACTGACCATTTATATTATTTTATGAAACACAACGTCGTGACAATTAAGTTGGATGACATCATATACAATGCTCTGACGAAACATCTGTCGGGTAGAAATGTAAAATTGGAAAGTTTGTGCTGTGTGCGTATGAAGCTTTCTGGAAAGCGTGCATTGAGGGGTTATATCCGGCACTAATTTTCTAGTTATTGGAAAGCTTAATTGTAGTACGATGCTCTAAAATGTTCTGACTGTTTCTTGGTTTTATATCGACCTTCGGAATATTTTGGCTCACCGTCGAACGAAACTATTTTCACTGTCAAAAATACCTTATCATTCTGCACATTTTATGTTGCAAAATATCAGCCATTTTTTGCTCTCGGTGCCGAGTTTTACTTTTGTTTGTATTACGTTTTGTAATCCTACTTTATTTACAGCTTTTTGAGCTTTTAACCAATGCAGTGGCATACAATGCGATGTGAATGATCATAATTGAGATCAAAGATAAAGCAGCATGCATTAGCATTTACGACAAAACAAAAGATTTCAATTTCCAGGTCTTAAGATACATTCATTCAGATAGCAACGTCCATAGTCGAACTGGGTATGGGATCTTAAATGCCCAAATCACGCGCTTTGCGCGTAATTGCACAGCACAAAACCGCGCAGGGTTCATAAACGTTGCCCGTGACACGATAGCGCACCTCCTCCACAATGGATTTGAAAAGAAATTGGTCACCGAAAGCTTGCTTTCATTTTTTGAGAACAATCAAAACACTGCTTTGAAATTTGGGTTAAAAACAAAAACTTCAGTGGCTCTGATGGTGTTGCGCATCGTTTCAGGTTTATAATTCCATTTTCAGTTCATTCCGTCAATCGCGACTAATTAGGCTGCCCCAAAACAACAGCACAACCCAGTTTCATCCAAGTGAACGTCACACTATCGTCAAAATCCATTTCTACATCGGGACCAACATCTGGTTGTATTGATTTAGGTTGTATCATTTGCGTTTTCCCATTCATTATGAAAGAATTATTCGTTACTTTGTCACAGATTTGTGGCTCATCTACTGATGAGACCCCGGCCGCAAATCTGGTAAAGTTCCTGTCTAGACAAGGGGTCGAAACAGGACTTTATCACAAAATATGAATTTCCAGTTCCACCAAACGCGTGCCTCGATGCCAAAAAAGCTCCCCAAACAGAAGAAGCCGAGCTTCAATCCGAACAACAACCCGTTGCTCAAAGGCACCAACTTCAAATCAGCGATCTTGTCGTCATCAAAAGCAGTCAAACAAGAGAAAATCAACCAGGTACACTCACTTTTTGATTGAAAGCCAATATTATTAGGTAACCACCTCTTCTTTCTTTGCTGAGTGGAGGGTCTCTCTCCCTCGAAAGTTTGAAAGTGGCAGAAAAATGAATTCACAATATGACATGCGTTCGAAAACACCAAATAAAAATGACAACCAAAAAACCACCTTTTTGACCATTTCCGATTTTTCGCTTATTTTACAAGCCTAGCGCATCATATTGGTCTACTAAATCACTGTATTACCTCTACCACTTGATGATGACTTCGCAGCGCCTTCGGGCACCTTGCCTTCGGGCAGTTACCGTCGGTTTTCCGACACGGCCGTATGGCCAGCTACCTAACCCAACTTGTGTTGGGTGATCCGTATGGATCAGTTACCTCACCCCGTATGGGGTAAAAATCAACACAAATATCAATCGATGCTTTATTGACATTCTTGCTGATTTTTCGTTCTCCTCATTTCTTTTCGTTCACACATTTTTAGTTTCTCTCTAACTAGCCAAAATACATTCTAGGCCAAAGCAGCAAAGAGTGCATCAAAGCCAAAGAACTTTTCTGATAAAAACAACCCTATTTCACAGTCCCAGGCGACCTCACCTGACAGTCTTCTGAAACGCGTTGAATTATTGGAACAAGGGCAGCACGAGCAAGCCCAAGGCATACACAATCTCGCTCAGGGTCAGAAGACTCTGAACAAGAAATTTGATGGCCTGGACAAGGACCGCCGTGTTCTGCGTCTGAGAATTTGGAACATTCCTCCAAAATTCGACGAGTCCTATGACGAATTATTCCGAAAAATCTGTATCGAAGGACTGCTCATCACACCAGACGAATTCAGTCAAATCCGTGTGGCCCGTATCCAACTGGAGGAGGCCGGCAAATGCATGATGGTGCAGTTCGTTGATTTCAGATCCAAAAGTAAGGTGCTTACGTCCACCAAGAATCTAGCCGGAAATCCGTACAAATTGCCGGAATGCGCCAAACCTATCTCAATCGATCAGGATTTGATTCCCGAACAGGTCGCACAAAAAAGCAATATGATGAAGTTTCGTGCAAAAATGATAAAGGCAGGATTCCCAAAGGACAAAATCAAAGTGAAGGGGTTCGACAAACTGCAAGTCGACATCGGTGACGGTTCCGGTCCGGTGACCGCCAACTGGAAAAAGTTCGAGGCTCACTTCCGAAAACATCTACAACAAAATGATGCGACGGCTGATGACGCGGCTGAACAAAGTACATCGGGCGCTGATCAAAACGACACCATAAACATGGAGTCGGAATGATTTATGAATGATTTTGGATTCGAAATAGCATTGCTATTCCTTTGTTTAGGATGAATATTTAGTTTGCATCTAATACGTGTTTGTTTTGAGTTGAATTAATTGTTGATAAAAAACTCAGTACTTGTGATGTGTTATTGGGTTATATTTTTCATGTTTGACCAAATATGATGCGTTAGGTCCATAAAACATATAATTTGAATCAATAATTAGCAAAACGATATCTTTCTTATACATTCGGTCAAACCACATATTTCAAGCTGTAAACAGCGGTGCACCTTCGATCTTGTGTTACAACTCTCCCAGTGGAGTTGGGCCACATGCGAGATGCATGACAGGAACCAGCCGTTTTTACGGTTACTGCCGCAGGTGGGTCCTTAAGGTTGGCAGCCCCAACCAGTAGACCAGCGGTGCACTTGGGGGTCAGGGAGAAGTTTGGGCCGGCTTCTCTATGATCGCATTTGGCCTACGAACAATCAAAACACAAAAAGAACCAAAAGAATCCGTTGTTTGTATCAAACAGACGGTACGTACCAAATGGCTTGGTACAAAAGTCGTGCATCGCCCGTACGCATGTCATATTGTGAAGAAAGAAACTGTAAAGTGTGCAAACACCGGAGCCTTGACCCATTTATCACTTCCAGCGCCACCGGTAAAAAATTCGAAATTCTGAATCAAAACCAAGTGAACTGTCAAAGCTCTGGTGTTGTTTACCTCATTACGTGCTCCAAATGTAGCATGCAATACGTTGGACAAACAATTAGATCACTACGGACACGTTTTGGTGAACATGTACGTAATATACAGAAAAGGAAATGTGGTACCATTCTGGTGAACCACTTTAACTCCGATTCCTGCAATCTTGAAAACCTCACGGTTACAATTATACAACAAATCAAGGAATGTAATAAGGAACTTTTGAAACGAAAACTTTTGGAAAACGAATCCTATTGGATGAAAGTTCTAGTTACAGCCACGCCGTTCGGATGCAACGACAAAATAGATGGTTACGGTATGATTTCAAGCACGGACGACATCCTTGATGGTAAGCGAAAACCGTACTTTTGCTGCCCAGTTCCAAGACAAAAACGGAGTCATGGTCGCCGGAACGGTAAGCGGACGGTTCCAAATCCGAATCACACACAGTTGAAAGATATAGATCTCCTTGAACCCGGTGGGATGAAGCAGTTGTACACAGAACTCCGCAGGACGGGTAAAAAAGAGCTACTAAAAATCTATGAAACGGTTTTGGAAGATAACAAAACAGGTAGAAACAGTAGATTGCACAAACTTCTGGAAGCATTTTTTGCGGGCACACTGCGAAAATCATCTGAACAGACTAAACCAACTTCTACCCTGAAAATCAGTTTTGTCAACCCCTGCATCGAGTTTCTAGGGCTACAAACACTTCTGAAAGACAAACGAATACAAAAACTAGCACCACCAGCAGCCAGACATTTATTATCCAATATTAGAGTAGCTTATGTATATGAAACTCCGGTTTCAGTCCAGTTATGCAATTACAGCACGTTTTTGAAGAAACTCTCATCGGAAGACCTAATAAACATACTTTCCAGACCATGTAATTGCGCCCAAAATAGATTTATTTACCAACCAGTCAATCACATAGTTACTGGAAACCTTAATATTGTTCAAAATAGTAATTTGCGCAGAATTTTTGCAAAAGGAAACAAGTTTAGGTTACCAAAACACTATGACTGGGATGCTGCTATGAGTGAAATAACAAAAAATGTAGCTCTGTTTTTGAAAGATATAGCCAAAAAAGTCAAAATTGACCCATTTTCACTAAGAGACGTTCGAAACTGGATACACAAAACTCTATATTCCAGGAAAAATACTCAAAAGTCCCGTCGTGGTACTTTCAACCATGCCGTCCAACTGTACAGATATTGTAATAGCGATTTACGTAGCTTACATAGAAATTATATAGTTACCCCAGCCGACAAGGCAGCTAACAACTACGTTTTCACATGCAAAAAATACTATGTACAAGTTATGTGCGATGAACTCGGCATTAGGTTAGAAAATAGTACCCTTGAGGTGTCAGGCAATAGCACATACGAGCCCACAAGACTAGACGTGGATCATATAATTGCAAGACACTCAAGTTTTGCTTCAGAGTTTGATCTCCAGATTTCAGATGATGACAGATGTATACCCAGACTTTTTGCCATACCAAAATTGCACAAAACCCCTTACAAGTTTCGACAAATTGCGGGGGCTAAAAAGAGTTCGTTAAAACCACTGCAGAAACTCGCCTTCCGGGTATTAGGCGCCTTACAGCGTCATTTTATCAATTACTGCACTGTTACTAAAGCGCAAAGTGGAAAGAATTGCTATTGGACAGTTGAAAATTCTGCACAAGTATCTTCCAAGATTAGCTCTTTACAAAACCCCAAAGATATTGTTACTGCAGATTTTAGCACTCTGTTCACCAGCTTACCACATGATATAGTCGAACGGCAGTTGTTGAAACTGGTAAATATCTGCTTCAGGAATACAAAAGGAAACGATAAACCATATCTGAAGTTGTCAGGTAGAGAATATACATACACAGACCAGTTCGAGTCTGCTGATCGAACTTTATCAAAACAGGATATCTACAGACTGATATGGCTAAATTTACACGAAACCTACGTCTCATTTGCAGGAATTATTTTCAGACAAATCACAGGTATCCCACAGGGTTCAAGTAGTTCACCATTGATTGCCAACCTAACATTGTCCATTCTTGATTTCGGATTTGCAACATCCACACAAAATAGTGATAAAATGAACAAACTCTCCTTATGCTGTAGATATGTGGACGACATCATTGTTTTTGGCGACCGTGATTTCATAAAAACCGCAGAAAACATATACCCCCAGAAATTGTTCTGTCCAGAACAAACGACTGTTTAGACAAAGCTGATTATTTGGACCTGGGAATTGAGATCAAAGATAAAGCAGCATGCATTAGCATTTACGACAAAACAAAAGATTTCAATTTCCAGGTCTTAAGATACATTCATTCAGATAGCAACGTCCATAGTCGAACTGGGTATGGGATCTTAAATGCCCAAATCACGCGCTTTGCGCGTAATTGCACAGCACAAAACCGCGCAGGGTTCATAAACGTTGCCCGTGACACGATAGCGCACCTCCTCCACAATGGATTTGAAAAGAAATTGGTCACCGAAAGCTTGCTTTCATTTTTTGAGAACAATCAAAACACTGCTTTGAAATTTGGGTTAAAAACAAAAACTTCAGTGGCTCTGATGGTGTTGCGCATCGTTTCAGGTTTATAATTCCATTTTCAGTTCATTCCGTCAATCGCGACTAATTAGGCTGCCCCAAAACAACAGCACAACCCAGTTTCATCCAAGTGAACGTCACACTATCGTCAAAATCCATTTCTACATCGGGACCAACATCTGGTTGTATTGATTTAGGTTGTATCATTTGCGTTTTCCCATTCATTATGAAAGAATTATTCGTTACTTTGTCACAGATTTGTGGCTCATCTACTGATGAGACCCCGGCCGCAAATCTGGTAAAGTTCCTGTCTAGACAAGGGGTCGAAACAGGACTTTATCACAAAATATGAATTTCCAGTTCCACCAAACGCGTGCCTCGATGCCAAAAAAGCTCCCCAAACAGAAGAAGCCGAGCTTCAATCCGAACAACAACCCGTTGCTCAAAGGCACCAACTTCAAATCAGCGATCTTGTCGTCATCAAAAGCAGTCAAACAAGAGAAAATCAACCAGGTACACTCACTTTTTGATTGAAAGCCAATATTATTACGTGACAGCTTTGTGAATACCATGGCGGCACTTCAGAACATACGCACTTTATTTTTCATTTGAAAAATCAAACCGGTACCAATGTCAGAAACGCGTAATGTATACCATAAATAATAATCGTTATAGTTTGTTATAACATTTAGTTTGTGTTTTATTACGAAACTCGGTGGAACTTTCAATAAAATAATCTGTCTCGTTTCCTCATTGTTTCTCAAACAGCTGTCACAGTTATACGAACCAAATGTTCGAGCCCAAAATAGCCTACGAATACGAAGTGCTTGGCAGTGCAAGCTGAAAAAGTCTATCGCAAAACAGCAGCCTTATCGTAGCGCTGATTTGACGTATTATTGCAGTTGAGAGTATTCCCAGTGAAATTCTGCTAATTATTTATGTACGATTATACGCGGCAGTTTATTTGGTTGTTTTGGTCTTGTAAAGCTGATGTCGCTGCGCTGACGTCATCTTCTTGACTTGCTCATTATGATACATACGCTTTGTTGGTGCATCAACCAACTCATCGCTGTTTCCAGCAAAGTATGTATACATACATAGGTGCCATCTGAGGTATGGCGGTCTTGCTACGTCAGGGTTCTTATTCCTCACCTTTCTAATGACCGACGGAGGACCGGCCCCAATTTGTTCACATAGCTCCAGCCCCATACCCCAAATCGCTCTAGACCCCAAACACAATAATGGTGTACCATTGGTTCAACCCAAAAAGTGACGCGTTGCGTTTTTGTTTCTTTCCCGCGCGCTGTCGCAAGCGATGAGGTTTGTTTTTTTCGCTTTTTTCACGATCAAAAAAAGTTTTGCAGCTGTTAGACTCCTGTGTGTGAGTCTGCCTAACTTTTTATGCTCTTCATTAGTTTGCACCGCTTTGAAACCGGTGGTCTTCATTAGTCTACCTTTTATTTGCTCAAAGTTTTTTCAGCCTTTTGGGTTTTCTCAGTTGGCCTCAGCTTGAGTGCGTCTAATCAGGCCCCCCAAATCTTGTAAGCTTCAAACGGCCAGATTGGCTAGAATTTTAAAGATTCACATACTCGGAACAAAATTTTGAACACCTTCACAAAAACACGGCATAAGCTCACAAAAAGTGTTGATTTTTGAACAAATGCTGTCACCAAAATTTGACATGTGGTCAATCATAGCATACCGACGTCGGAAAGCGCCGCGCTCAGCTTAAAAATTTTGCTATTTTTGCCATTTAAATTCGTTTCTTCGGCTCTAAAAGCTAACATTTGGCATTTATGTATTTGTAACAAAAGCATTAAATACCCGAACCCGACAAATGTGGTGCACTTTTGTCACCCTGGTAAATACTTGTTAAGACAAAAACGAGCAAAACAGCTGCTTGGTGGAAACAAAAAAATTTGGTGTAAACGTGCGCAAACAACAGCTGAATACGAGTGGTTCTGTGATCATAAATCAGTTTCTATCCATAATCTCAGGTCCTTGGAACCCAAAGTGGTGGTTTTCGGTTCATTTGGCTCCAATTGGGGTTTTATGCCTGTGCCCACACTGGTGCTTCCTTTCGTCTAACATTTTTCAAACCCTATGAACGCGTCGGTTTTCAGTTCAGAAATTTGAGCCATTTCACTGCTATCGCGGTGCAAGTTTCGTTTTGTCACAGCTCATTATTTACGATCTTCAGCCAGGGAGGCGTCATGGTTATAGCACCGGCAGCGAGATTAATTGTTTTTGCTCATTTCACTTCGTATTTCGATCTGACGTGCAGATTTTTCTCAAAACTAATGCACATACCCAACCATCGTTCAGCCAATGTACGTATGTTCAGCCAACGTTCGTACTCGCAAGGCAATGTATGTATAACTTGAGTGCAGAAATGTTGCTCTGTTTCGCCCTTCTTTCGCAGACAGACCGAGGCGCCAGGGCTCGTCAGTGTCGAAATGCGAACATGAGCATCAACCGTTCGCATAGCTCTATTACGTTTCCTTTTGATGTTACGGAGAAAGCAAACTGACACAACTGACTAATACATGAAAGATTACACAGTATAAGCTGGGATAGCAGTGCGCACACACATTCCAATCTAACATGCAACGCAAGTCAAAACATCACATGACTGCCTGGTTGTTCCGAAGTTACAGTTAGTGGATCTCATCCGCTACACTCCCGCCCGAATAGAATGTCATGCCTCACCCGTGTGGGGCAGACCGCATCAAAAGCACAAATGATGTGAACTCAATATAAAGTACATGCTCAATATAACAGTAATCAGGTTTGTTATTTCAAAACTCAATATTTCCGTGAATCACTATTGTCCCAACCAGCTAGTGTCCGCCGGGCCGTGCCCCGATTCCGACAAAGGGCAAAACGGCTTCGCCTTGAGAATCAACAGGTTCGTTCATCGATGCAGCAGTTGTCCTCCGAACCATCGTTGTGACCGCTCACAGTCGACAGCATGCGGCGATTTGAAATTGACCGAAGTTCTGATGCACCCGTTGCAGAGCAGAACGAAAGAGAATGATGTGGCGAAGTGCCACGCCGAGGCTGGTGGGTGGCGGCGAGTGTGTTCGTTGATCTTCTTTTGTGCGACTGAGTCTATTGCGAAATGTTGCCGAGTGTTCGAGAGTGACTGTTGTCCGAGTAGTGACCGGTGGTGAAGAGTTGTACTGAAGGTTGATCGTGCCTTCAGGAGTTGTTCAGCAGACTTCCTCCCCTTCGAACGGTGATGCCTGAGTCCGCGTTTCGAGAATCCGGATGGAATTCTGTCCAATTCGTTGGTCGCGGAATCGACGGTTGCCTAGGATGCCATGTCGAAAATGCGAACATGAGCATCAACCGTCCGTAGCTCTATTACGTTTACTCTTGATGTTACGGAGAAAGCAAACTGACACAACTGACTGGTACATGAAAGATTACACAGTATAAGCTGGGATAGCAGTGCGCACACACATTCCAATCTAACATGCAACGCAAGTCAAAACATCACATGACTGCCTGGTTGTTCCGAAGTTACAGTTAGTGGATCTCATCCGCTACAGTCAGTGCGAACGGCAAATTTACCTCCAAAAACCCCACCAGCAGATCTTATTGCGGGGCTGTAAACATCACTGCGTGCAAACTCATAAACAGAGTTTTAATCACAAATGTCTTTCTGTTTACTCTGATGTCTGGTGTAAATTTTCGTTCTGAACACCTCGCCTAGTGCACTTAGCAACTGTCTGGGCATAAATGCGCAATTTTTGAAAAACCTGAAAAAACTGTTTGTATTTCGACAAAAAGCGCCTTCTGTCATAATAGCAATTGTTTATTCAAGTGTTCTTTCGGGTGCTACTGTGTTGTGGCCGTCTCGTCTGGTGTGTCACTATTAGACCCTAATGGTCAGACCAAGAATGAAAAAATAACAGCTTTTGCACTTGTAGTGCTTTCAAAGGTCGATGAAAACCACAAATTCGCATCAAAACCGGAGATTAATGATAACTATGCACCGACCTCTCCAAATCCTGCCATTGATCGTTCTCTTATTCGTCCCCACTCGTGGCTGCAACACTCCTGCATCGTTCTGGTGCGATCACGCTGACATTGCCAGTGAATGCGGTGAGAAATTTGTATTTTTTGCTATTTGTTATACAGCATTTACGTGGTCGATGGTTCGTCGATGCATGATAGATGTCAACAAAGCTCAGTGGGTTTGGGCTTTGTGGGCTCCAATTGTGATGCGGGTCGTGGTGACTTCTGCACACGGCCAGTAGAATCGGTTATCGGAACGGATCGGTCTTCTTGTCTGAAAATTGTTTCGACACGAGACCAAGACCGCTTCGGTCCGATACAATCACTGACTGAGTCTGCTGCTTTCCGGCTTCAATCAAACGTCACCTGATCAATGCTTCAATCACAAGCACAACCTGATCAGAGAAACGTTTGATGTCAACTCAGGATTTTGGTTTCAGGACACCACGAAGAGGACGTGAAATTTTCCAATGTTTTTCTAGCCCTGACTAATGCGCCCTTTCTGCCATACAATCCCAATCTGATGTTTCACGCACAGGTGTGACCAACCAGTGCGCACGGCAACGTCGTGACGTCACTCATGAACCCACCAATTTGACTGTGCTGTTCGAGACACACTGTCCACATTGTCAACGATTTATTGTCAACACGTTGTATCCAATGTGGAGGACTTATCGGTACGGGGTGCGAGGTTGGGTGATGTTTCAGTATCATGTACATCTTCCCTTTTGCGGTGTCATGGTTGGAACCCGGCAGTTCTCTGCTAATGGAAATTATTCACCAATGCATGTTACAGGAATGGGGCAAAAAATGGTCGGTTATCACGTTATATCAGAGGGTAGGGTCACTCACATTTCAATTGGATTTGAAATAAACGTGAATGTATTGTGCTGCTTGTTAGCAAGTCTTTAACCAACTGGGCATCAGTCTACAACTCACCAAACTATCCCCAATACCTACCTCACCTAACAGCCATTACGTGCACGTCACATTTGTGCCATGGGGCAACGCTCAACGCGACCCGCGTACTCAACAGGTCACGTGTTTGCACGGACGAAAAGAGTGTGATGGTAAAATTACGTTATTTTCGATTTCTTCTACGGATCCGAAAAGTTATTTGAACTTGAAATTCAGGCAACCGTCTGATCTCCTGCGTGTTGGCCGAATTCGCTGCTCAACCAAATGTCACCGACAGTCATTTGGCCAGGTATGGTCACGGACGAGATTCTGATTGACCTTCCTTGATGATTCAGGCATGCTGTATTATAAATCGTAGCTCGCTTTCTATTCTGTGTTTTTTTCATTATTTCAGTCGCAACATGCACTTTGTGTATTGCATCGAGAAACATCTGCACGCCAACATGGATATGCAGCACGCGTGGCACAGATGTTTCAGAGTGACACATGCTGATGCGAAGTTCAGGAGGAATGTAAAGTGGGTGAAATACGGTTTAGGGTTGCTGTGCCTTTTTTGTCGCACTGAAATTCTACCGACTATGTTAATGTTTCCACCAAAGGCCGTGGTTTAAATTTTTCAGTGCAAGGTGCGCTCTTTGTGGTGGGTTCAGTTAAGTCAGAAATGTTTCAGAATTGAGCCTCCAATGTATCAGCATTGTCAGCATAAAGCCCCTGGAGCACCATATGGAAAGCTTTTGCGTTGTAAACGTTTGAAACAAAATATGCTGACTTTTCACTTTTTTTTCAAATTGAGCCCCGGGGGCTCTCACGGAAAACTCCGGTATTATCAACATTGGCTCATTGATTAGTCGTCACTGGTCGTCAACTCAAAGCAGCCCTAAATGAGTGCGAGGAACGTTAATTTGGTCACCACCGGTACATATTCTGTCGAACGCAATGTAGCTCGCAGACATTTTTTAATCTCAATCACAGGCGTTGTTTCGCGGGCTCGCGCGGTGACGATCTGCAACGTCTGGATGAATACCGCACTCGGTCCATCAGTCCGGAACCGGCAACACATTCACCTTGGATTGTCGTTAATGGGAGGTTAGGAGGACACTAATTGTGATACACTGACGACCTAGTGCACCGCCGATGGTCTATCTGTTCACATTCCTGTAAAACGTGACATGATCGGAAGTCCACCTTTTCTGTGACACTGACGGAATCTCACCGAGAAGGGCAGAACATTATATGGTAAACATTAGGTATTGACATCACATAATTCTTGATAACCAGTCTCTCGGTCACTTGGGTTCACACTGTGGAAGAGGGCACACGGTCATCACACTCCTATAATTGTCCAGAATAGTTTTCATTTTCCGAATCCTTCGCAGATCAACGCGCGGCATGCAGACCCTCAAATACAGTATTGTTGAACTGCTCAAGCAGTGGCATCATTTGGACGCAAAAGAGGGCAGCAGTGATGGAAAACCGAGGATTATAGGCACAAGTCGGGTTACGGTAAATGTTGGTGGTTGAGAATATAAATTGGTTTTTTTGTTTTTTGCTTTGGTGTCGCATAATTTTGTACTATTATATAAAACGGTGTGCATTTTTGTTCCGCGGCTGTTGTTATTATTGTGTTAGCTTTATTTTAGTGCTTTTTTCAAAACATTTTTTGCACTGTGTTGTAGACCAAAGGTACTGCTGCTGATTCGTACAAATGAACGTATTCAGGTTTCATGAATAAAATTGAAGTGTCGTTTTGTTCCTTGTTTGGGTTGCAAGGACAATGTTTTCAATGTTTTTGTAAAAATCTACAAAGGAGAGCGCAAGCACATTCAAAGATTGGATTGAAACATTTATTTGCACAGGTCATCCTTGGTGTTTCAAACACTGCGACGTGTGCGTGTATAGTAATGTTTAATGGAACGACATCATTTTGTGCCACGCACAAACATTTTGGCACAAAAACTGTATTGAACTACGAAATTTACCGAGAATTGATTGGTATTGATCTGAATTATCAAATAATCATGCAGCACCTATTGATGAACAAAGGTCGTGGTTCGCCGAGCGCCTGGTGGCTGTTGGTCGTTCTGCTCATTGCTGTCATCATACTGGCGATTCGCGCGAGCCCCACGGGCGAAAATGGTTGGTTTGTTGTGTTTTTCATGGGCCAAATTTAGCATAATTTTACGCGGGTTTTATTGGTTGCGGACAATTTCCACATGGATTTCGGTTGCTCGCGAGTTTCGGCTCAGGCGGTACCATAGCTTATCAACTACCGTACGTATAGACTTACTACTGGAACTGGACATGGGCCAGGCGTGGGCCGCAGGCAGTCTGTACAAATACTTTGACCAATAAATCGCAAATTCGAAAATTCAAATTATGTCGTGAGTTATCAATCCCCAATTATGTACATAAACTACAACAACGGTTTCTCTTCTCAGGCCAGTTCCACGCGAATCCCCCGGAGCCGATGATTGTTGCGAGCACGACTGTAGCCCAACTTGTGCTCATTATGGTCGCTGGATCGGTGATCGCAGTGTCAGGTAGGGGGTTGACTGTCCCCCTTCAAATAGTGAACAAAGAGTTACTTTATGGTAACAGGACATTTTTGCGAATCTTGACAAACATAAAGTTTCAGCATTCGGCGTTATCCTGTCGTACATCATTCTGTGGAAGGGCAAATCGCACAAGGAAATGGAAGCGGACAAGGCTCGAGATCACGAAATCTATATCGATATTTATGATTGATCGATTTTAGGGCAGATGATTATTATATCGTATAAATCGGGAACAATCAATAGATTGAAATGTCAGGGTCAATAGAATTTCAAGTGACACGTGTGTTCACATTTTTATTATTGTGATTTCGAACTTCGACGTATTTTTACTGTGATGCGGTGATATTTTCCGTTCCTTGTGCGTACAGCATTGCGTATATGGGAAGGCAAATCACTGGATTTCATATTCCAGTGCACTGAAAACGGCGCACTTCTGTCTGAATGCAGTTATCTCAACGTCTCAATTTGCTTCCATAAAATAACTGACGCAAACGTGAGAGACAGGACTGTATCACGTTGACGCTTAGAATCAACTTTCAACGTATTGCAGCCGCATCAGTTATTCAATGTGTAGAGACAATCTACGTCAACATGAGCCCGATTTCGGAAGTGGTGTGCTTACAATAAACGAATAGAAAGAGAAAAACCTCGTGCACCCCAATGTTTCACACTGTTATCAGATTTCGACTGACTTGTTTGTTGTTAATCTTTATTTTTCACAGCTATTATCTAGCACCATCGATAAAGGCACGACAAATTCTGAGCAAAATTCCAAAGTTCTTTGAACTTGAAGCGATACTATCACACAGGCACCGCATGCATTCGATGGGCGACGTTTTTGTTGTATCTGAAATGGAAAAATTAATTCAAATTTAACCAAATTTAGATTTTTTCCAGAAAAATGTTCAATCAAATAATAGCGTGCAATAATAGTAATAACCTGTGCATGATAGTGAGTAGCTGTTTGCCGGGACCGAGCTCATAGACTTTCGGTATGCCACGATCCACAAAATATTGACGAGATTGATTGAATAGTGTGTGCAACGTTTGCTCCCAATGCACCCGTTGTGATACCTGTGCGTGAATTATTTGTGGTAGTTTACTCACACGTCATTATTAATCAACGGAGAACATTTAAAAAAAAATCAAAAAAACGAACTTGTTTATACAAACGAGTGTGGACCTCGTGCAGATTCAATGCCGCGTCACTGTTTGCGCCGGGGTACATTGAACCTGATACGGGAAACAAAGAATGAAAATCCGAACTCATAAACGCAATCGTAAAATAAGAACGTGGTGAACAAACCAGTGGCATTGGCGATCACAGGCAGTTTAGGCGCGTGGAATTTGACAGTTTTGAGCGCGAATTTCAATTTCATTGACGCTGCAGCCATAAGTGACGTATGAAATGCACCACTAACGCGGACCTGAAGCGGAACGAACACATTTGTAAAACTATAAGAACTATCCCATTTGATCAACATTTCCCAACCCTTTTCAATGGTCTGACATCGAATTGAGCGCCATTCTGTTCCAGCCATTCCAAACATTGCGTATGTCCCCCGATCACTTTGTTGTTTGTGAACAGGTCAATAGCTATTGTGCACACAACGTGCTCAGACTGAAGTGCGTAACTGGAAAAAAATTATTGGAGCGCATTGTTTTGGCAATTTACTGATGATGACTACTTGGTGCAACACTTGGTTGTGTGTGACAGTGAGAACAGAGATAAATAATTGTCGAAATTTTGACTTTGACCAAAGTTATTGGTCACACGCAACCGGGCAGTTTTTTACAAGCTTTTACAGTTTCGAAGCAAAGCTGCAGGTGCACTCCGAAGAACCACAAAATTAAAAAATCATGTGATCAACACTCGAGCATGGCGTTCCGCATTCATTTTGGTCACACTATGAAGTGGCTCAGTAAGGCTCACACCAACAACAACGGCATTATCCAACCTGATTTCATTCCTGGCCTGTTCCAGTGCAGCTGGTAGTCTCGACCGAGCGCGCAGTGCCACCGTGAGCAGACCACTGGATGCGAGTTCACTGCATTCTTGCATGGCTTCGGCACGCAACAGCAACAGTCGAAGCGCTGCAAATGCGAACAAACACTCAGTGTTGTGATTATCACTAACAACTTCCACAACTGATACTACATCCGCTGCCATAGTACCGTTACAGTCCACCCTCTTTATAGTGACCTCCTATCTCCAGTGGAACTTTATGGTGAAACTTTTAGATCCCATTCTGACCCAACCATCAGTCATGCTGAGAGGGCAGGACATTTTCCACACCGACGACCCCACCCGATCGCGACACTATGAAGAGGGTTGACTGTGGCTGATCGACAGAACAACACCAAGTTGCAACACAATCCAACCATCCTCAAACTCGAGCATTCCAGCAAACACCAAGGCCGCGTATTCGCCGACACTAAATCCAGCGGTCGCGATGCATTGCTCGATTGCCTGCAACATCAAGGGAATAAAAAAATATCAGCTGGTGAGCAACGTTTTTCTGTATGCGTGAGCGTGATTGATCGACCAACCGCTGGATGTGTGACTTTGAGCCGTTCCAATGCGGCCAGTGACGTCACAAACACTGCTGGTTGACAGAAGACGGTCTGGTTGAGCTCGGTCTGCGAAAGCTTGTCTTGTTTGTTGTTTCAAGCATAAAGCAGAAAACCACAAGATGTAAGATAAGACACAAACGCACTTGTGGTCCCTCGAGGCATTTATGTAGCAAATCGTAGCCCAGAATCTCGCTGGCCATGGCGTAAATGTCGCGAACTTTCGGCAAATCAAGCAACTCTCGACCCATTCCTAAAAGAAATAATTATTTTATGTGCGGAATGAGCAATCCGATGCGACAATCCGAAGTATTAGGCGAGTCCGGTCGGTTCACGTCAAATTGCTCGCGCCTACTTTGATGCCCTGATGCGTGCTCAGTCAATGAGAACGATCTTTCGGCAGAAAGTACAACACTAGCTGGGGTCGAGGCGAATACCTTCCCGTGGTGGAACCCGAGCAACGACGCTGCCGCTGTGGCAAATGGCAGCGCCGGCCGAATGCGCCGAAAACTTTTCCCGACCGATGGAACCATGCGCAAGCCGGAGCCCCGAGTGGCACCACATTGAACTACTGGCCTGCAAGGACAATGTGGAAAGGGGCGATGGTTGTCCTGAGCGGCTGGCCACCGCGGAAAAAGATGCGCTACGGACACAAAGATGGACGATCTAACAGATTGCTTTCGGATTTTATGTCACAGTATTCCGCACCGTCCGGTAAAGTAACCCAAAACAGATGCTGGTTACTTCTATTCAGCGTAAAATTACATTCTTGTGCAAACGCAGAGGATCGTCATGTGAATACTTTTAAATTCCCAAACTGACCAACAAACTGGGTGCCCTGGCCGGGGAACAACAACACCGAAGATTTGTCGGCATCGAACAATGGCTCGGTCGTTTTCGCTGTTTTTGGCGTGTCGCGTTGTCGTTTGCTGCTCGGATACACAAATCGACCGCTTTCGTCCCTGACACGACTCGACCGCCGATGGTTCGATGCATCTGGGCAACGAAATGGAAAGGTGTACGCACCTGGTGTTTTGTTGTTGGTTTCTGAGTATCTATCTTGCTCTTGCACCAACACTCTAGCCTAATTGTGTTGCGCCACTAAGGCAAAAAGGAGTGCCGAGCTTTATTTCCCAAGTGATCGCACGGTGCAAAAAATGGGCATCTTTGGCCAACTTCGGGAAAATGAAAAAAAACCAAATTCAGCCTTTATCAGCATCTACAACAAGAACACGAAAATTTTGGCAAAATCATACAAAATGCTTCTGCCCGTGCACCTGTGACTAAACTGGGGCCGCTGGGTCCCATCGACCAACTCTGTTTGTTCTAATCTTTATGCTCACTTTGAAAAAAAAACAACAGAAATAAGAAAACAATGTGGCAGAAACTGGCAGGAAAAAACAAACCATCGCGTGCGACAGCGCTCTTCTTCAAAACCGCGTCATCCAGCAATTGTTTCACACCAGCTGGACCAGAAGACAGACGAAACGGTTGCCCTGATTGTGGGCTGTTCACAGGGTTTGTCCGAGGCTTCGAAAAAATGCGATTGCAGCACAGACGAAGACAGCCGAGCGACGTTGATGGTGAAGACCAGCTGGCGATGTTGAACGTCAACATTTTGTTTGGCCGCGGAAACGCGGAATTCCACCGATGATTTGCTCGTTTCGAGCTTATGTGTGCTGAAAATGAAGTGAGATTGAGATCGACAAAGAAGACCAAGAACGATGAGGGACGTCCGTGTGCGTGGTAAACAGATCGAAAACGGGCAAACAGGCCGGCCCGTTGTGGGGGGGACGCCCCCCCACCCCCCAAGTACTACCACTACACAGGGTAGTACTTGGGGGGTCCCCCCAAATTCATCTATTTATCGTCAACACTTTTTGATTTCATCTATCTATCGTCAACACATATGGGCAAATCTATCTATCGTCAACAAATTCTGGGAACAATCTATCTATCGTCAACAACAATCGACCCCAAAATGGACATTTTTGACTCAAAAGGGCTCAAAATCGGTATTTTTTGTCCCAAATAGGCAAAAAATCGCGCGCTACGCGCGGATTTAGTAGATCTATATACATTTTCATTTCAAATTTCAAATTTTATCTGCCCGCTTTCGCAAAGACCTTTACACAAGATCCGGAGAAACCCTAAAAAAATGAACATGAGTTTTAATAAACGAAAATGTGAATATTTGCACATTATTAACTCTTAATGCACTGTACCTTGATTTTTGGTGACCCCCCCACCATCTATCTATCGTCAACAAGTTTGGGTCGACCCCCCAGGTTTCGGACTTGGGTCATCTATCTATCGTCAACACATTTCGGGTCCCAATCTATCTATCGTCAACACCCTGTCCCTGACCAAGTACCAGTGTAGTTCCTGGGGGGGTCCCCCCTCGGGTACGCTATCTCCCCCTCGGGTGGTACACTATCCCCCTATCTCCCCCTCCGGGTACACTATCTCCCGCAATTTTTGCCTAAAATAGGCATTTTTAGGCCTAAAATGGGCATTTTTAGGCCTAAAATGGGTGATTTTCAGGTCAATGTTCTCAAAAGTCGCCAAAATACCCTTTCTATGAAGAATTTTTTCTAAAAAGGGGCAAAAATAGGTCAAATTTTCTACCTCAAAAAGTGACTTTTTCCTGGATTTGGCTCTTCCCCCCCCCTTCCCCCCTCGGGGGTACACTATCTCCCCCTCCGAAAAAAACGGAGGGTCCGCTGTCTCCCCCTCCGGACCAGGAACTACACTGCCAAGTACTACACTGCCACTACACTGCTGGTATGGGAAATTTTTAATTTTTGGGGTATGTATGGGAAATTTCCCGAAAATTGGGCTGGGTATAAGAAAACTTCGACTTCTCAACGACACCACTGGCCGGGATTTTGGACTTTTGGATCGGGCCGGGCCGGAGATTTGTAGGTGCGGCGTACGGGCCGGGCTTGCCAGCCCGACCCGGCCGGAACGGAATTGCTCAAATTGCAAGCCAAAACCATCATTTTGGGCACTCAATTGGACCAAAAATCTAAAAAAATTGCGCTTCGCTCAGAGTATATGCACACTTTTATGGGACCAAACCAAATGAACCCGGTTCAGAGTAGGCCTGGGCACAATACCGCTTTTGACACCCAATACCAATACCCAATACCAATACCGGCCCTGTACCACAGACCTGTACAACCACCCTCGGCCCGGCCGAGGGTCATTTTGGATTTGCCGAGGGTAAATTCCGGCACCCTCGGCAAAAATTACCAGACCCCCCCTCAAAATCCAAACCAGTACCTCTTCCAAAAAGCATTTTATACGTGTATTTTAGCCTTTTTATACTTCAGGTCGGCGCGCTTCGCGCGCATTTTCTGTCACTCATGACTTGTTATGCCTTTTTTAATGTTGAAGCGCTTGGTGGATCACGATGCATTTGAATTGTTCTATGGAGAGGGCGAACTTGAACATTATGCAGAAGAGAGCATTGATGACGAAGCTCAGCGGCGCTTCATGTTCCGAAAGTTCAACATTTCAATCTAACGAAAGTTATGCTTGTCACGTTTCTCGTTTTTTTTGTGGCTTGCGCATTGAATGACATCATAACCTATACCTGCACATTGTAACTGTACGTAATTGCATTGTCTCCGGTCTTCTTAGCTCACCAGAAATGTTTTAAAGTTTCTTGATTCGTGGCATTACTTAACTAATTTGAACATTTCGGTCAACTTTTTAGGTATGTATTATACTTCAGATTTTGTACGTAAACTTGATTATTCTGTTTTTAAATGTTGTTTTGCGCCGTAAATGATTGTGCTTGTTAAAGAAACCTGCCAAAACGTATTTATGAGTCTGAGAATACATGGCTAATGGCTCTATGAGCTCTGTAACACTGAAATAAGGTCTACTGACTTCATTCATAAAAATTACCAGACCCCCCTGATTTTGCTTCCGAGGTTACCAGACCCCCCAATTTTTCGACCTGAAGCCATTACCGGCCGAGGGTAAAAAATTCCTCCCGTACAGGTCTGACCAATACCCAATACCCAATACCAATACCAAATTAGTGACCCAATACCAGTGTAGTTCCTGGGGGGGGAGGGGGGGTCCCCCCCCTCGGGTACGCTATCTCCCCCTCAGGTGGTACACTATCCCCCTATCTCCCCCTCCGGGTACACTATCTCCCCCAATTTTTGCCTAAAATAGGCATTTTTAGGCCTAAAATGGGCATTTTTATACCAAAAATGTGTGATTTTTAGGTCAATGTTCTCAAAATTCGCCAAAATGCCCTTTTTATGAAGAATTTTTTCCAAAAAGGGGCAAAAATAGGTCAAATTTTCCACCTCAAAAAGTGACTTTTTCCCGAATTTGGGTCTTCCCCCCCATAGTTTTTTTAGACACTTTTTAGGTGCAATTTGCACCTAAAAAATCAGAATTGCACCTAAAAATTCAGGGTTAGGTGCAAGGTTGCACCTAAAATTTTGGGCCCTTGTTTGCTTAATTTAGCATTTATACAGCATCTTTTAAGGTTAGAAAGCTTAGAAACAAAAAAAAAATGCGCTGCGCGGCTTTTCATTCCTTCCAATAAATTCCATCGAAGCATTTGGTCGACATCGACAAAAAATATTGATCTGATTGATTGATTTCGTACACAGTTAGTACCTGGTGTGCTGGTGATAAGATTCAAAACAAATACATGCTGTACTAGGATCAGTGTAGTTCCTGGTCCGGCGAGGCGGTTAGTGAACCTACCCACTTTGTCGGTGCGGCGGCTAGTGTACCTCCCTGTGGGGGGAAGGAGGGGGGAAGACCAAAATTCAGGAAAAAGTCCTTTGAGGTAAAAAATTTGACCTATTTTTGCCATTTTTTGGAAAAAATTCTCCATAAATAGGGTATTTTGGCGACTTTTGACAACACCCATTTTAGGCCTAAAATGCCCATCTTGGGCTAAAAATGCCTATTTTAGGCAAAAATTGCGGCGGTTAGTGTATCTGGTGCGGCGGTTAGTGTACTGGTGTACCTTGGTCGCGGCGGTTAGTGTACCTTAGGAGGGGACCCCCCTCCCCCCCAGGAACTACACTGACTAGAACTAGAGCAGAGCATGACAACAGTATTAGATACCCACACAGTAAATGAACAGCGAAAGTAATTGATTCGTACGTGACCCCCAAATGTGGATATGGTGACGTGAAAATTTTACTGTTTCGTTTTCTTCTCAATCGGTTCTCAATAATGAAACTAGTACAAAATGTGCTACAAAATGTTGAACTTTCCCTGAAAAGTTTGCTTTTGCTAAAGGAAAAGGCATTCATTGCGTTACAACTTTATTGAACTTCTAAAAGCACGCAAATAGCATTGAACACACAACCTGGCAAAAAAGCCTAAAATTGGCGTTTTTTGTCCAAAATAGGGGTTGCACCTACTTTGGCCAGCTTGCACCTAAAAATTGGGGGGTTGCACCTAAGTTGCACCTAGTGAATTTTGAAAAAAAAACCCTGTCCCCCCCCTTCCCCCCCCTCGGGGGTACGCTATCTCCCCCTCCGAAAAAAACGGAGGGTCCGCTATCTCCCCCTCCGGACCAGGAACTACACTGCCCAATACCAATACCCAATACCAATACCGGGTGAGACCCAATACCAATACCCAATACCAGATTAATACTACTGAAGTGCCTGGTATTGGGTTTGGTATTGGGTTGGTATTGGTATAGTATTGGGTATTGGGTTGGTATTGGTATTGGGTATTGGGTATTGGTCTTAGTATTGGTTTGGTATTGGGTTTTTGGTCTGGTATTGGGTTTGGTATTGGGTTTGGTATTGGTTTGGTATTGGGTAGGGTTAGAGAGATGTCGGGTGTCGGGTGCCAAAAAAGTGTAGGTGTCGGGTGTCGGGTACCCCCAGATGTCGGGTGTCGGGTTTTTTCGGACCCGACACCCGACACCCGACACTTACGGTTCAAAACATCAGTATTGCTGAGAGAAGAATCTTGAGAGAAAATTTTCTTTGAACCAAATGTTTCCGAAGACGCAGCATGTGACATTTTGGTGTTTATTTCGTGTGAAAATACTTGAATTCAGTAACTTGAGCCAAAAAATTGCACTCATGATGCAAATGAGCAAAAATTTGCCTGTTTTTTGGTCCAAAAACAGGTGTCGGGTGTCGGGTTTTTTTCAAAAACTAGATGTCGGGTGTCGGGTTTTTTTGGAACTGTCGGGTGTCGGGTGTCGGCTTTTTTTCTGAAATGTCGGGTGTCGGGTACTTCCAGATGTCGGGTGTCGGCTGTCGGGTGTCGGGTACCCTCCCGACCTCTAACCCTAGTATTGGGTTTTGAGTCAGGTATTGGGTTTGGTATTGGTTTGGTATTGGGTTTTTCTGGACTAGTATTGGGTATTGGTTTTGACCCAATACCTGGGCAAACCCAATACCAATACCCAATACCAATACCAGGCCAGCTTCAATACCAATACCCAATACCCAATACCAGAATTAGACCCAATACCAATACCAAACACTGGTATTGGTATTGGGTGGTATTGGTATTGGGTATTGGGTATTGTGCCCACCCATAGTTCAGAGAAACCGAATCACAAAAACATAGACCTGCTTCCCCAAGAAAATTTTGCCAATTTTGGCTTTTTTGGACGATTTTTTTCTTGAACCCCAAAATCGGGGGGCCGGGCCGAGTTCACCCGGCCCGATCCAAATCTCTGTTTGTTGGTCACTCACAAAAGTTCAGAAAAAAGTTGAAAAAATGACATTGAAGATTGAAGAAATAAACTAAAGGCAGTCTACGGGAGGTTGTCACTCAGCCCCCGAATACCGTAACCCACCGCAAGCGAGATCGTTGCGAGACCCATGCTGATCGCTGCTTATCGAAACGCGTATTAGCGGCAGCAAGCTGGAAATTGTCATCGTGCGCGCCGATCACCAAAACTTGAAAATGTTGGTTGGTGTTGGCGCTAACACGCAAAACATAGATAAAAAACAAAAGGGTCTCGACACGATCCCTGCAGATCAAAATTACGGTGGGTTACGGTATTCGGGGGCTGAGTGACAACCTCCGGTAGACTGCCTTTAACTAAACATGCATAGGACATAGCGTAAGTCGGCCAAACCGCTAACCTCCTTCCTTGCTCATTCAGGCATTTGGTGTTGGAGCACTCCCGGGGACCTGACCAAAATAGACCAAATGGGCTCTGATAGGACATAAAACTTTTCCTGGGGTTTTCATGGACGCTGAAAACGACGGAAAGTATTTTTACATCATTAGATCTGCAAAAGCCTTGTGCCATTTTGTCCCAAATCATTGGTTGGCGATGGTGCTTAGACGGGTTCGAATCCCAACGTGGACAACCACCTTGAAGTGTGAAGCTGAACTTTTTTTGGATTTTATGCTATGTATGGACAGGTCTTCCTGGCTGGTGCCTAATTATAAAAATGGAAAGTTGTGACAGATTAATATTATCTATTAGTAGAAGACACCATAAAAAGTGAGAGCTTGATGAAGGCAGCAATGAAAAGGAAAAAACAGAGAAATAAATGAAGGCAAAAAAGCGAGCAAGAGCAAATTTAAAAAAAAAATTGCGCAAAAATAAAAACTTTTTTTGTAAAATACTAAATAAACTAACAACCTAGCCCCATAAAAAGCAGAGTAAAAACGAGTTCCTAGAGAATCGGCTTTTACAACCATTTTCTAGACTAGGAAAATTAGAAATTAAATTAACGAAAGAAGAAATTAATAATAGCTAGATAAATGGCTGTCTTGTTTCGGCCATGAATATAGACAAGCACCGATTCAGAACAGCAGTTAGGCCTGTACTTAAAAAAGTACACCCACACTAAGCCTAAGCCTAAGCCTAATGCTAACCATAAGCCTAGGGATAAGGTACCAACAGGTGGACAAGAGCTCCAAGCAACTTGTCAGGCTTATTCAGGTTCAGTCAGGTTTTCAGGTGTTAGGCTTAGCTGTGACGTCAAAGTAGTTTCCATAATCGTTTTAAGCGCCTCTGAAAACCACAGGAAAAGTTTTATCGCATTTCAGTGGCGATTCAGAAGTTTTCTGGCTAGGTCCCGTATACTCCGGGAGTGCCGGTGTTGGTGTTACTGTATTACACTGAAAGGGGCTCTGCAGTTGTTCAGTAGCCTTCTGTGGATTTTGATATCAGTCCAGTTTCCAGTTCTGTACTTGGAGGAACAGAAATAACGTTTTCCATTGGTTTCTTATAGGAATACACGGGTTTGCTGCGCAAATGGGAACTCCACTGGCCACAACACACAACAACAACAGCAGACGGAGGAACTTCAGTTTTGACTTGACATTCTACACAACATCCGGAAAACACCAAAAAATAAGCATGACTGTTAAGGTTTTCTAAAGTACAAACGACGTCGCAGAGTGGGTGCCATCATTTTATTTTGTCGAAAACAAAATTATGTGAAGACCACGAGTGACATGACGATGTGCCATTGAATATACGGAGGCAACAGATGCTACCCAAAATGGCTACTTGACTAATACAAGACCCAGGCGAGATCTGACCGATTACCAGAGCTGATCCCGGACACATTTGTGTCCCATTGTTGATTAAAGTTCATAATGATATCAGCAAGACTATCGTCGATGTATTGATTGGCTTGTTGTGGGTCAGACAGTTGGATTATGATTGTCAAATAAGTGATCACCAACGTGTACGTCTGCAAATGTTTTAATTTTTTAGTGATGTTTCATTGCGATACGCATTCAAACATAAAGATGTTCCACCGTTACAACGAATCCCTGCGTGATTTGACCGAATCCGCACAGGTCAATCGCGTGATTGTATTTTGCCTGACGTTTCAAGGCACAAGCCCATCGCTGAACCTAAAAAGTGACTGAACGTGAAAATCAGGATTGATTTGATGTATGTATCTACATATATATACATGGATGCCGACTTGTTTTGCGCTTTGGAAATGCGTGTGTGTGATGAATGTGATTGTGATCTATCCTAAATCAAGATTCGGCGATAATTCGGCAGATTACAAACGGTCCAAATACAGTTTGCTTATGTTATTAGGAAAAACAATGGTTAAAAACGAAGATTGTTCAAGGATCGTCTCGACCGTAGACTATCAGAAGCTGGAACGCTTTTAAAATATCACTTTGGTTGTGATACAGCCCAACGAATGTAAAAACAAAGGAGTGCATTATTGTACCACATTGACAGCCACCACGTCAAAATAATATAACGATCACAATTAGTCGTGTCTGTTCAAAAATCGGTTGTTATATACTGTAGATCACTTCCTCCCTGTATTCCACCAGTTCAGTACACCTCTTCGTACCAAAACCACCCCGGTGCAGGTTGCGGTAGCACGTGATCATGAGGCTCGCTGTCTTTGTAGCGGATGTATTGCAACGCGCAACCATCTGTGCACATAAAACAAGTTCGGTTAAATTTTTTAAAAGGGTTGAGATGATAAAAAAAATGGTGATCGTATCGGATTGGATCTTTTTTTGACTCGTACTTTTTTCGATCGTTAGGTTGATGCACTAGTTTTGACCAGTGTAAACATTGTTTCTTACATGTCGGGGAACAAGTTTTGCGCAGGTCGAAAATAGTGGTATAAATCCCTTTATACTGATTCAAAAAGTTCGTGTGACCAAGGCCGGTCCTATTCGATCCATTTTTCTCATCCTCAAGTGTGTGGTGCCAAATGTAAATTAAAATTCAGACTCACTTATTGTTGGATTGTGAGCGAAGCTGACGCACGCTTTCTCTCGGAAACATTCTCGTGCGCACGCTTGTTTGCTGATTGGACCGAAGCTGCCCGGGATTTGCACGCTCGTCGGCGCTTGATAGTCGATGGCAACAGGGTTGTATTGGGTGTCGTCAGAATAACTCGCTAAAAAGACGCTTCTTGTCGCTAATTATGCATTATTTATTATGCGCCACTTAGGTTGTGGCACCAGGGGCGTAAGGAGGAAACATCATTGACGTCATCTTGAGTGTTTTTGCTCGAAATCGGTATCCGGGTGTTTGTACGGGTGCTGAATCAGAATTCCGGATTACTGTAGGTTTTGCATGTCGCCTTTGACGAAACAGTTATATTTTATTAAACAGTTATAGTTCATATGTCCAAATTGAACCGTTAAAGGGGCGTTAGTACCCCTGTTGTTGTGGCGCAACGCTGGTTGATGGACTTACGGAATTCACAAAGCACAAACGCTGTAACTGTGCCATCGACGTCCTGCACCCCGGTGCCCACCAATGGGTACGAGCCCAACGCCACCGTCGCTTCGTTACCGCCGTTGTTGGGGTAGACTTGGGCCGTCGGGTTCGAATTCAGTCTCATCCACGGCAGCGCAACACCCGGAATCTGCGAATATATGAAGCACCGATGTCAAACTTGGTCTTCGGATCGGTTCTGCATTGGTCACGTGATTATTTGGCGTTTAATCTCGTGAATCACCGAGGCAGGACCGATCCACGTGTGATCCCGGTCATGGTGAAACTGGTATGGACTTGCTATCTTCAAGCTCTCGCCACAGCCACGACCAACCTCAAAGCAATCGGTTTGTGCCGGATCAACGCATATCTTCCACGTGCCCACGGGCTCACCCGTGCCCGGCACTTGCGTCAGACTCAACCACTGGCTAGTTTGTGCCGCAGGGTTCAGCTGCAAGCAATTGTGAATCAATTACCTCAACAGCTTGTCTTCGATCATACTGTTGTGATCTTTTACAGTGAGTTGGATCCCACAAATCACACACACGCGTGAAGTTCGTTGTGCGAGGGGAAAAAACTTTCACATATATCTGGCGGTCGAAATACAGGCGGCTTTCACATATTTCACATAAATTCTGCCGGTGTATGTATAGTACAATCACATGTGTACCCAAAATAAAATGTTGTCCTGCTCACAACATACGAACACAGTATACTTGTACAGATCCCCGTGCAAATAGCCTAACCGGGCGCAGGATTTTTGGCCCAACCGCGGTTGACTGCGGTCAACTGCGAGCACATCGGGTCGCTATGTCTAACACACACGACTGCAGTCGACTGCGGTTGAGCTGCGGTGGGCCACAACACACAAAATGAGCCACCGCAGTCAACTGCAGTCGGGCGCAGTTGACTCCGCTCGGGCTGGCGCCTGGTATATTTTGCATGTAAGACATAGCGGTCCGGTGGGCCGCAGTTGACCGCAGTCAACCGCGGTTGAGCCAAAAAATCTTGCGCCCGGTTACACTATTTGCACCGGGATCTGTAGTTCCTTCCACCCACTTGCACATTGTGAATTCAACTCCCCAACCCAAAAGAGACCGACCAAAGGCAGCAAGGCATACATGATGGTTCGTTTCTGTGCAATCGTGGCCAAACGGCCGTTCACAACGCCGGGCCCGAGCACTATTGATGCACAGGTGTTCAGGCCGGTTGCGTAATTCTGCAGTGTCTGTACACGAACGAAACACGAGCCGGCAAAGTAGGCCGCTGGATGCGTGCTGTACGCGGCGCACGCTGCTTGCACGTCCGCTGCTGAAAGATGCGATGATGTTTCAAGCAAACGTTGATGATCAGTCAGGTCCGATTCGGTCCTTGCACTAAATTTTGCCCAGCGCAAAAGTTGTTTCAAACAGACAGTTCACGCATACTGGTCAGACCTATAGTAGGATGATGAACATCATTCGATCACGTGATCAAGAGCGGAGCGATCACTTCGGTACGAATACGTCATTTTTTGTTCAGGATACCACCGGGTGCGTTCGCACTGACGATGACCTGGTGAATTTAGACTGCCAGTGGGAGAGAGCAAGTAATGGTCCTTTGCAATTACCATATCGAAGAGTTGCGCAAGTTCAGTGAAATTGGGATGCCGGAGAACAAAATTTACCTTCTGGTTCTCTGGCATGCACCAGTATGACAGCGACCGAAAATAGCGCGACCAGCTTGATATGGCGCTCAAGAGAAACGAAGACGACAATCAGGAACATGCTGTTTTTTTCAAAGTTGAATGTTTGCTTATGCAGAGGAGAAGATGGAAAAATTGATTCTGATTTTGACTCCTTGTCCTTGTTCTGCGGTTTTGCTGTTTTGCCTGTTTGGTTTGCTCCCATGGAAATCACCAAATCGTGTCTTTTGGGTGACTACGCAAGGTATATAAAAACTTGCATTATATGAGCAGCGCCCAGCCTGCAATTAATCATACCGATATAAACTAACAAAATACAGTCTGTGGGCCGCAAGTGCAAGCTGAACATTCGGACATGTTTGACAGATGTGACAATTGCAACGAAATAAATCATCCAGAACAGGAGCGTGGTCTCATACGTGGTACAGTCTAGCCTCTTCATAATGGCATTTTCTGGTTCAGCATTCACTCCCTGGAATACTGACTATTTATTTTTGATCTGCCGTAGATTTGTCAGTGGGTTGGACGGATCCACTGGAAAAGGCCGACTGCGTGCTCAAGTTTGTTCAGTCTTCAACCATGTTGCTGGCCTCCTGTTCTCATGGACATATATGTATACACCGAAAGGTAAAAAAGCGAGCTAATACACAAGCGCTTGCCCATCCAAATGCGATAATGTAACAGCAATACGTAGGGTTGGACAGAAAAGCAAAGAGCGCACTGATGACTGGGCAATACATCACGTAACCCACTACGAGGTTTGCTGCTGTTCTGTTTCTGTTGTCTGCGGTTTCGCTTTCAGGATATTTATGAGTTGACATTTTATGGGGGTTGAGGTTGGGACACTGTCAAACATCCAAATAGGTGAGAACAGAATAGAGCTCGACCATATGCAGAATAATAATTATGAGCAGAACAGCACATAAGAAGCGGCGAACGGGAAATTAGTGACTGTAAATGTCGCTGGGTCACCGTGCAATAACTTCGCGCCAACGTTTCGCCGTAAGGCTATTGAGAAATTGAACATTTCTTGACGGCGGTGCTAAAAAATTTGACGGGATCTACTGACCGCAGCACGCAATTAAAACGGCTCCAGGGTCACGAAATTCATACATATCGTTTAAAAACGCTTGTGCAACTAGCCCAAACAAACAATATTGAAACAAACGGCCTACGCTTGCTCAGCAGACCAGTGTTGCAGCTGGGGGTGGGGGTAGCCCCCCAGTACAGTAAGTATCCCATCGTATGGTACAGTAGGTATCCCCCCGATGTTTGGCATGGTAGAGTAGGTATCCCCCCGATTTTTACTCCGGTACAGTAGTAGCTTCCCCTCGATTTTGCCCCAAAAGTGCATATTTTCAACCATAATGGCTAAAATTAGTGTAAAATAGGACGCGAGGAAATACTACGTTTTCACACGATTCTACACATAATAAAAACATTAAAATTTTTCACCCAAAAACCTAACCCCCCAACCCCCCTTAGGGTCCCAAACCCCCAGGCCTTCGGCTCTGGTACAGTAGAGGTATCCATCCCCTTCTCTGAGCCCGATACAGTAGGTATCCCGCTCCAGAGTACCTCCTCCAACACTGCAGAAGACTGTCAACAAAGTTGATCTTTTGTTTAGAAACGCGCATATGCTGCTTGATCAGCGTGCACTGTTTCAAGCTTACACCGAACTTTTTCAATCCTAACTCTCCACCGACCTTTACACTTTACTGCCTCTTAATCTTTCGAAAATATCACCGAAATATTATGTGATCGCTTCCGAGTGTGTCACCCTTCAGAGACATTCTTTCACATGCCTTCCTCCGCCGTGAAAAGGCAGAGAAGCGACGCGGCCCGGCCCGGACGATCTTCGGCCCGGCGGGACGTCCTATTCAGTCAAGATTGACTAATTACCGTATTCCCTAAAATAGAGCCCCCCAAAAATAGAGCCCCCAAAAATACAGCCCCCCTAAAAGGGGTCAGTGAAAAAATAGAGCCCCCCAAAATACAGCCCCCCAACTTGGAATTCCCCGCTTGGGGGTCGCAGTGTACCGTAAAAACCTAAATAGAAGGGTTGGGGGCTCTATTAACTCACTGACCCCATTTTGGGGGGGGCTCTATTACGGGGGGTGGCTCTATTCCGGGGGGGCCTCTATTAATTCACTGACCTATATAAACGATATACACTCGTTTATTTTTCAGGTGTTTTCCGGATCTCGTTGTAGGTCTTTGCGTGAGCTTGCAAATAAAATTTGAAATTTGAAATTTGACCCGAACCTGAAAAATTGTTCCCAGAAATACCCCCCAAAAACCCCTAAAAATGGGTTTAAAAGGATGTTTTTTCGCTTGTAATCGCATTTATTCGTGTCTATTCGTCAATTAGAGGCATATTATGTGCTCTGAATGAACAACAAACGTGCATAAATGTACCTGTGCACTACTATCAAGCCTTAATACACTACTGTATAGGGGATGTTACTTGGGGGGGGGGGGCTCTATTCCGGGGGGCTCTATTAATTCACTGACCCCTTTTGGGGGCTGTATTGCGGGGGGGCTCTATTCCGGGGGGGGGGGGCTGTATGTAGGTGTTTACGGTAGTACCTGGGACGGAGGGGGAACAGACGTACCCTCCACTATTTTCGGAGGGGGAACAGACGTACCTACCTGGGGGAAGGGGGGGGGGGAAGTCCCAATTTGGGGGGGGACGGAAAAAAGTCATTTTTTGAGGTCGAAAAATTGGACTATTTTTGCCTTCTTTTGCGAAAAATCCCCTATAAAAAGGGTATTTTGGCGTTTTTTTGGAGGTTTGACCTAAAGTTTACCTATTTTTGGCCTAAAAATGCCTATTTTAGGCCTAAATTTGCCCATTTTAGGAAAAAATTGGGGGAGTAGACGTACCCGGAGGGGGAACAGTGGGGCAGGCGTACCTCGGAGGGGGAACAGACGTACCCGAGGGGGGGGTCCCCCCTCCCCCCCAGGAACTACACTGGGGGGTCGTAAAGTCAAGTTCTTGTATACCGTAAAAACCTAAATAGAAGGGGGGCTCTATTAACTCACTGACCCCATTTTGGGGGGGCTCTATTACGGGGGGGGGGCTCTATTCCGGGGGGGCCTCTATTAATTCACTGACCCGAACCTGAAAAATTGTTCCCAGAAATACCCCCAAAAACCCCTAAAAACGGGTTGGAAAGGATGTTTTTTCGCTTGCAACCGCATTTATTCGTGTCTATTCGTCAATAGGAGGCGTATTATGTGCTCTGAACAAACAACAAACGTGCATAAATGTTCCTGTACACCACTATCAAGCCTTAATACACTACAGTATAGGGGATGTTACTTTGGGGGGGGGGCTCTATTCCGGGGGGGGGCTGTATTTAGGTTTTTACGGTAAGACACCTTCTGTACAACGTTTGTGGTTGAGTATATGATGACGTAAAGCCTTTTATGGAAGATTTGCACCTAAAAACACTCAATAATGACCAGTAGCACCCTGACAGAAGCAGTGTAGTTCCTGGTCCGGAAACGGAGGGGGAACAGGCGGTACGCCCTTTTTTTCGGAGGGGGAACAGACGTACCCACCTGGGGGGGGGGGGTGGAAGGGCGGGAGGGACCCGGAAGGGGGGGAGGACCCAAATATGGAGAAAAGTCATTTTTTGAGGTCGAAAATTTGGCTCATTTTTGCCCCTTTTAGGAAAAAAATCTCAATGAAAAAGGTATTTTGGCGATTTTTGACGACATTGACCTAAAAATCACTCATTTTAGGCCTAAAAATGCCTATTTTAGGCCAAAATTTGCCTATTTTAGGTAAAAATTGGGGGAGCAGACGTAACCGGAGGGGGAACAGTGGGGCAGGCGTACCATGGAGGGGGAACAGACGTACCCGAGGGGGGGACACCCCCTCCCCCCAGGAACTACACTGGACAGAAGTCCTGACAGAACTGAAGGGACATTTTTGGGAACATTTGTTGAGATTTTGGGCAGCGAAAAAAATACAGCCCCCCAAAAAATAGAGCCCCCTAATAGATAGAAAAATAGAAACCACACCCCCGTAATACAGCCCCCCTAAACAGGGTCAGTGAAAAAATACAGCCCCCTTGCATTTTAGATTTTACGGTACCCCCCCCCCATACTTCCCCCAACTACATCACTGTTCGGTACACCTTACGTTACAGAGCGATTGACGAAATTGAGAAGGCGGAATGAATCCAGGCAGGCAGTAGCGCCGAATTACAACATTGGTGGAAGCATGGTGGTAATTTCAGCAAAAGTGCAAGGGCAACATTAAAATAAAATGAACACCAGCACCAGCGCACCTGTTGAATCTGGAGGAGGAGACACAAGTGACAACCGAGGCTCGGATGTAGTGGCGCAGGGTTCGTCGAATGAAGATTCGGTTGCTCCCGGTGGTAGCGGGCAAGCGGCGACGGCTGCAAGCGAAACAGGTTGGTGACCGTAAAAACCTAAATACCGTTATTTCCTCTGCCCGATACAAGGGCCAGTGCAAGGATAGTACTGAGGGGGTCCCCCAACCTACCGTCTATCCATCGTCAACACGTGGGCAAAAACCACTGGGCTCAATAAATCACTGGCCCCATTTAGGGGCTCTATTCTAGTGAGGGGCTCTATTCCGGGGCGCTCTGGGTACATACAATAGTATTTTCAGCTTCACCATCAGCCGCGGCAAGCGCGTCTTCTGAGATAGCGATAGCTGACGTCGATCCGGGCCAGCCAGCGCGACGCGCGACCATCTTGCGACCACCACACAGAATCGAGATATCGTTGTTCAATCGACGAAGACAGACGAACGTGCCACCGCAGCCGGCAAATCAGGTTGTGTTGGTGATAGTGGCATTAAATGATTTTCAATTCTATGTTTTGTTCTGGTAGCAATATTCATGCTTTTGTTATCTCACACAAAGTCTGGGTCCGAGGTCGTAGAAACTCGTTGGGATCTTTCCAATCAAATTATCTTGGCACGCATCACTGTCCCGACTTGCTTACTGGCACATGCCCCACGTGATGTTGTAGGCCGCACTCAGACAAACGCGAAAAGCGAAAAGTTAACTTTTTGCTTTTGTCTGAGGGCAAAAGCGAAAAGTTAACTTTTCGCTTTTCGCGTTTGTCTGAGGGCAAAAGCGAAAAGTTAAGCGCGCACAAACAGCAAACATAGCGTGTGCTGTTGCTCTGTTGATGTTCGATACGACGTTTCATTCTTCAGCAAGTTCAGCTGACATGTTTGGCGGTCGGATGTGGTTTAGTTTTATTGGTCATTTAGTGGTTACATTTGTAACAGTACTTCATTTCAAAATATTTTTCGGAATGGGACGCTGGCTTTGTTGTAGTTTCACAATGTGTATCATTCAAACAAACACCGGCTCAAAGTTGAGCGTGCATTTCTGCGCCTGCCAAGCAAAACATTTTTGTCTTCTTAAGCTGGTCCATTTTATGCTATGATAACAAATGTTTGTTTGAATCATATTTTGTGATAGAGTTACATGACTAATTTCGACCAACGTGAAAGTTGTTCATTTAGTGCAGGGGAACAACTTTTACGCTGGTCGAAATTAGTGATCCAACTCCATCATAAATATGATTCAAACAAAAATTTGTCTTCATTGTCCTTAGTTTGCAACGGGTGTGCAGTCAGATTTTGGGAATAAGGAATCATGATGACTTTTCGCTTTTTAAACTTTTCGCTTTTGCCCTCAGACAAACGCGAAATGCGAAAAGCGAAAAGTTAACGTTTCGCTTTTGCCCTCAGACAAACGCGAAAAGCGAAAAGTTAACATTTCGCTTTTGCCCTCAGACAAAAGCGAAAAGTTTTGCGACCATTAACTTTTCGCTTTTCGCGTTTGTCTGAGTGCGGCCGTAGAGTTCGTTCTCTCAGGACGAAAACAAACGTCAAATGAAAGCACCACTCGCCTCGTCATAACCACGTTGCTTACCTCCGTAACACATTTCACGCGTGCACGTTGCAGCCGCGTGCCCCCGCAGCCAACAATGCAGCAGCAGCAACGGCCAACGCGAACACACAAATGGGACCTGAGAACATGCGCGATCGTCTGTTCTACGCGTTGTTCGTTCGTATGACGATGACCTACGCACGATATGTGCCGCCGAGCGTGCGACGAATGATTGAGTTCATGGTGTTGGTCAAAGTGAGTGATCGGTTTGGGGTTTGGTCGGTTTATTGGGTCGACCGTATGAATTTGCAGGAAAACGGTAAAGCGTAAAGAATAGTTGGCGGAATGTTTATTTCGCCGACGGTTATACCTCCATTTTTTCGGAATGGGTTTGTGAGAATGCAAAATTCCCGACGTTCAACCCAATAACTTCAAATACCAAATCCCTGCAACGTTATACAGGCATTGACTTTTCTGTTCGTGCTGTCCTACATCCACTACACATTGACGATGACCCCGGCGTCGTGTTTGAGTCACGTGAAACATTCGTGGCCGAGGGAGGGTGTGCTCAGGGTACTGATCACCAAACAATTACAGCCAATGGTCATACCTGATCCGAATGGTGCGTGCATTGTGGTCTTGTCTGTGTTTAGGCGGGCTGCTTGCTGGAATGAGTGGGCTTCTGTGAGCCCATTTTTCTGAAATACATGACAGTGACCGTTCAACATTTTATTTCGTTCCAACCAAAAGTCGATGCAGTTTTCTATTCATTCAAGGATGTTTCATGTATACTTTAATAAGCTGTCTGATGTCAATGGCAATAATGGGGTCTGAGTGTTTCCGAACAAAACAAACATATGACTGAAAGAGAAACAAGAGTGCATCCACTACTTTTACTTGAGTCAGGTCGTAAAAAATATTGAGCGATTAATCGATATTTTCATTTTTCCACAGAGTATTTCATCGACCGAAGTCTGCTGGCGATGTGGCCGGGAGAGAACTGTACATATTACGATCCGAAATACATTTTCATCGGGCCGCACGACGAGTTTTACAGCGCCTACGATAAGTACGGCGATTTGTATGATTATACGGAGAAGAGCGCGGCAGGTCGGATGCTTTTTATAACTATAAGTTGCTTAATTTTGTTAGATCGTGTTTTTGGAACCCAAGAAATATTAACTCAGAGGACCACAACGCGTCGGTTGTGGCGAAATGGTAAAACATTTTCAGTTGTGGATCCGGCACTTGAAATGTACGCATCTCATGAGGCCGACAGCAATGCGACCAACGCGAGCTTGACCTCGGTCCCAGGTGCACCAGGTTCGGCTGAGGCGGTGCCTGATAATCAAGGTGAATGGATGCCAAATTAAATGAAGTGAAAGTACAGCGTCCCATTTCAAGGTATTAGCTGCTGCAGAACGTCTAAGCTCATCAGTAAATCTAGGCAAACTACGCCAACACGAGCCCGATTTCGAAGGTGCGGTGTATTCAAAACGAATAGAAAGAGAAAAATCATCGTGCTCCACTTTGTATGGTTTGCCTGTACCTTTCTTGAAAGTAGACCATGCAAAAAAGTTGCGGGACGTGACCGATCCGGGATTCGATTCCACATTGTTGTCAAAACGCCGCCTATTTTTTCTGTTTCCATTTCAGACCAAAACACGTCGACAAACAATGAGCAAATGGATTTTGCCGACGGTCGTTTCTATGAATACGCCGTCGAATATTCGCTGGAATACGGCTTTTTGCGTCTGTCGACCAAAACGAGGGAGCGGCTCAACATTCCTGTGATGACGGTCGTGTTGAGTGAGTGTGTTTGGCTGGCTGGGTGTGATGTTTGTATCACTGTGAATCTAATATACATAACAGAATTGCAACATTATGTTTTTTTTGCACAGATCCAGACACGGATACGTGCTTCGGCGACAATCTGAGCAAGTTCATTCTCAGCGATTTTCTTGGCTACGAGGATGTGCTCATGTCGAGTGTGAAACTGTTGGCCGAGGGCGAAGTGAATAAAGGTAACGGGGTTGTAAGTGAAAATCAGGATTTGAAATCAGCTTTGACTTTTGGGCTTTGGCTTTTCTTTGACCAGTTTGTACCCCACATGACTGCCTGAACGAACAACTTGTTCACTGCGGTCAAATTTGGCGTGTCCTAAAAATTGTGCAACAAAATATGAGTCAATTTGAAAAACAAAAATATAGACCTCAATCTGGATAGATCTTTCGCGTAAAGTTCATAACGCCAGTTTTTCTCCTAAAAGTATGCTTTCTCACAGGCTATCTTCGCGACATGGTCACAGGCGAGCACTATCGTTTCATTGACGTCGGCTCAACACGACTGTTCTATGTGGCCGCTTTCTTGATCATGATTGTTTTCGTGAGTGTCTGCTTCTTTTCTCTTATTTTTTTGCTGACAAGCTGGTGCTTCACTGCCGCTGTCTATTGCAGACGTTCGGCATATCGATGTTGTTGCGTTTTTCGCATCACCAAATCTTTCTCTTTATCGTCGACCTACTGCAATTGTTCGAGATGAACCAAGCCGTTGCGCTGCCCGCCGCGCCCCTTCTAACTGTGATATTGGCTTTAGTCGGTCGGTTGATCCCTTATGGTGATTTTCTCTTCCATTGCATTTCTACACTTTCTAGCGTTTTCCTTGTTCCTTCAGGCATGGAAGCAATAATGTCCGAATTCTTCAATGAAACGTCAACGGCGTTTTATGTGATCATGATTGTCTGGCTGGCTGATCAGTATGATGCCATATGTTGCCATTCGACCATTAGTAGGAGATACTGGCTCAGGTATGCAATGTGCATTGTGGAATTAAAAATTCAAGTATGCAGGCACGCGTATTGATAATTGCACTGATCCAGGTTGTGGGGGAAATGTAACGAACTATCTCCGTTTCGAACTATTTATGCGGCCTGGGAGAAGCGAATCGTTTCTGTTCATTCTTTTTGCTGGTTTTATGTCACCCGTGAAACATTTTTGAAACTGCAGCGCTCTGAAACGGCAGCAGTGTGTGTGTGTATGATTGGAAGCTGTTGGTTGCATTCCAGCACCCTGTATTGTGTACCACGGAACTGTTTTAGGCGGCCTTCACAATGCATGCGGGTGGCGGGGTAGGGGTTTTGGCCTGTAGAACCGTTTAGGTAACCTACTGACGTATAATTTTGGTATCAGGGAATTTCGATTGGAACTTCTGACTTCACTGAACCTAATTTACCGCCAACCCGCATCACTTTTTGCTGGTTATTGAAAAATCTGGTCTCGTGATGTTTCGCAGCGTGGTTGTAGAAATCAACAGTAACAAGCGTGTCAGGCTCGTCGCCCTGATCAAAGCGCTACTAGAATTGTGACGCTCCGTATCCACTGCTACACCCGAAAATTCCTGACTCTCAATCCGCACCCGCATGCATTGTGAAGCCGACCTATTCTTGCTTCACGTGTGAACCGTATGCAAAGTTATAATTTGCATTTCCTTTCCAGGTTTTTCTACCTGTATCAATTTGCATTCTACGCATACACGTACCGTTTCAATGGACAGTATAACGGGCTCGCGTTGCTCACGTCATGGTTATTCATTCAGGTGGATTTACTTTTTTCATTTTGTCAACTTTTTTGCGTCTTGCGTACGACAGATAGATACAACATTGTTTTGCATCAATTGCAGCATTCAATGCTCTACTTTTTCCATCACTACGAAATCCCGTTGATTCTACACGAACATCGTGTGCAGCGTCTCATACAAGAGCTGCATGATGGCGCACTGGATAACAACAACCAGCCTCGGACTGGGACGGGCACAAACGCCCAGGCTCAGACAGGGACCAATGCCAGCACGAACACAGGGGATAGTAGTGCAACGGCGTTGGAGCAAAATGCCACCACGACCACTACGGCTGCGGAGAGCAGCTGTGCGTTCTTTTTAATTTTTTTCAACAGTTCTGCTTATTTGTGTCGGGCCACGGCCACTACAAATAAATACAGTCCACCTTCTCGGCATAACTTGCAATGATGACACCACATTCTGCCAGCTCACTTGATTGTATCACCATAATAAAGACGCCACTAATCTTTTCCTCACTTTCCCAACACCTTCCAGCCTTTACGACGTCCATAACAGTGGCAGTGAACACCACGTCAACAAGTACAGCAACCACAACTACAACAAGCACCACTGTGACCACTGCTGCATCACAAAGTGATCCTGCTTTGACTAGATCTACACAGAGCGGTGAAACATCAGCTGCTGCCGAACACACGGCGTCAGATGTGGTTAGACAAGTTTTGTCCACGATCGGAACTGATGGCGATAGTTCAAATCAAGTGACATCAGCAACTTGACATGTCAGTGGTCAACGGATAATATTGTGAATTTGTATTTTATCATTGTTAAACATTGTGATCTTGGGTCGTCCGGAGCGATATTATGAAAAGAATGCAAAGCTCTTGGAATTGAGCTCAAACGTATCGCTTCACAACCACAACTGCACGTCCAATTTGTGCAAGATTTGCCTTGTTCCGCTATTACAACTCACTTCTGTGGTATAATATTCTGTCCCTTTCCCGCGCTTTTTGATATTGATAGTTTGTCGCTGTTTTACTGTGAGTGAAATACTTTTGGCTTTTCGGTCTTGTTGAGATATCTGTGTACAGTACATGGGGTTTGTTTCCAAATGGAATATCACATTTTTTTCTATTTTTTGCCGTTGAAAAATGGTGAGATCTGTTTATTGATTCACGTGTTTCCACTTGTTTCTCTCTCGGAGTTCTACCGCAGCACAACTATATCTTCTAAAGGAAAGAAAATAAAATGGCTTTGAGCGATTGATTATTTTGTTGTTTGTTGAAAACGGAGGTTTTTGCCAGAGCGCGTTCTGACTCTGTATTTTCGTTTGTTTGATTCCCGAAAGAAATGTCTAATTTTTGGATAGTTTTCAGCAAATCTGATGAAGACGCCTCTATATTCACTGGATAAGTGGTTCGATCAGGTATGTCTGGCTGATTTTGGCTCACTGAGTGTTTTAGTTTTATTTGACGTTTTTTTACAGGTTTACGAACCGGCTGAAGACACGTTCCTGTTGTTGGATGGCCTGGAAAGTGATATTGACAAGATTCGATTGCTGAAACCGACCGTGTGCCTTGAAGTATGGTTTTTGTTGTTTGATTTTTTGCCTCTGTTTTACATTTTATCAGCGAAACCACAGATTGGCAGCGGTTCGGGTGTTGTGTCGACATTTCTATCAACCCTGCTGCCGGAGCCTGCAATTGTGTTGTGCACCGATGTCAACCCACATGCGAGTGCGTGCACGCTGCACACTACTAGACTGAATTCAAGTGCGGACTTTGTGCAACCGATTGTTATGGATCTCACTCGGGTATTGATTTTCGGAATTGATCTTTTGGAATTGTCTGTCGTCACTTGACGTTTGAAATCGCTCTTTAGGCTTTTCACCCTCGTCTGCACAACAATATTGATCTAATCGTGTGCAATCCTCCCTACGTTCCCACTGCGTCATTGCCGAGCAGGACCGATGCTGGTTAGTTGTATTTCACAAAAATTTCTACAATGGTGGTATTCGGGATAAATGGGGTATCAGATCGACACTTGCTTTCTCACATCATGACCTTTTGCATCTAGGACATTCGAGAGTTGCTGACAGTTTGTTTGGACCAGCGTAAGAGTTGCTCCCAGACACTTCATAAACTTTTACGCTGGTCGAGGTTACAGCTTTCGGTAAATCGCGAAACGTCCTGAGAAGCCACGTACCCAAATCTGATCAACGAGTTTGATACCAAGAAACAGGTTTCATCGTGTTTCAGTTTCAGGCTCAGACTTGGAGTTGTCCTGGTCGGGCGGCGTTGACGGTCGAGAAGTGATCGACAGGCTGATGCCCCGTGTTGCCAAGTTACTGTCTCCGACCGGTCTGTTCTATATGTTGGTTGTGCATGAAAATCAGGTGGACCAGCTTCGTACATGGACTCGTGAACATTTCAATATGGAATCTCAGATCGTTCTTAGTAGACGGTGCAAAAACGAATATCTGCATGTGATTCGCTTTCATGTGGATTGAAATATTTGGCTATGTACATAGTTCAATAAAAGTACACAAAAGAAAATTAAAATGAATGAAAGAAAACAGCAGAACTATTCGTTCGAATATGATTGGAGTTTGGGAGTGAACACAAGCACAGCGAACCCCTGCAACAGTGTTGGATGGGCAAAATATTAACAAAAACAAACAATCTAACGCAAACAAAATAATGACCCAAGGGACGACCACCGCGTTCGTCGCACAGCGTTGTCGGGTGTGACTGGACGGTTTTCAGTCTGTTCGATTGGATTAATGTGTTCGATCGCACCGCTAACTTTCGAAGTTGTCCTTTTAACTGTGGTCCAAAATACTGTAGTTTGATGCTGTGAATCGTAATCGTCGCATGATCATGCTTGCCAACACATGACAGCTTGGAAAAACCGTCACACCTCACGGATGTTTGTTCTTGTGCGTGAAGTGCTCTCTTGAAGTCTGTTGTGAATATGATTGGCTACCAGATGCATGCACATGTCACAAGCAATCGAATAACACAGTCGAAGCAGTAGTTTTCATTGCCAGCAGAAACTCTCAAACACCATCATGGATGCAATGTACAATAAGGATAGTTTTGTGGGTATATCATCTGATCAAATTGGTAATTTGTTGGTTTCGGGGCTTTGATTTGAATTCTATGATCTTTGATTACCAAAAACACAATTTAAAATTCACAAGCACACAGTACATGGGGGGGCATAGTTCGTGCAGTCTTACTTCAACGTGAAATGATCAAGATCTATTCATGGAATGACCCAAATGAAAGATATGCGAATCTGTTGTGTGTCAAATCGGTAGTTGATGGTTGAATCGGTTCGTTCTCGGTTCAGTCCTCCAGCTCCTCCTCCGCACGACGACGACTTGCGACGACCGAGACTGCGAACACGAGACCGGCGACCACCATCAACGCGACCAGCCCGCACATGACCAGCAGCACCCACACCGGAATCTTGTATGCTCGATCGCGCACTGGTTCGCTCGATGGTCCCTCGTGGTCGTCTGAAGTCGGACACAATCTGCTTCTTCGTGGTATTGGTTCACTGATTAGAGAAATGACCGCCAAGGTTATGCAAATTTTTCTCTATGGAGTGGGCCTCTGGAGACTTAATTCGAAAAGAGATTCACGCACTATAGCACGAACAAAGGCACTGTCCGGGGAATTGTAGGCGAAAGGAAACTTGGCGCTTTGTTTGGTCTTGCCTCGGTTACGTGACTTTTAGCATTGAGGATATTAGTTAGTGATGCCGCTAACCAGCGTAAAAGTTGTTCATTTAAGGGCAAGAAACATGTTTTAAATTGGCCCAAATTCGTGGCATCAATTGTCGAAATACTTTTAACGTACATAAAAGGTCATGGAACCGAGGCAAGAGCGGGCCGGATCGATCACCATGTTTGATCTCGCACTATACTGAAAAAAACATGCACTGCTATACAAACCTGCTTTCTTAAATGTATTGTTGTTGTTTGGTGTTGTCTCGTCGGTGTTGTGGTTGTTTTTGTCTGAAATCGCACAGACGTGGAACCTAGTACTTTGCGTACATACTTCAGCTACTTTGCATAATTGTTAATTTCATCACGTGAAACATCATCGTCGTGAACATGAATGATCATTTATGTGGAATGTGCTCGGTCTATCCCCGTGCTTGCTGCATACCTGAAGAAAGGCCATATTCGCACACAAAGTGGTAGGTGTAGTTGCAGTTCAGCGGTACGTCGCTGTCTTCGCCGCATTGCCACGAAGGACAACCTGTAGCCGATGGGTCACTCTTGTACACCCAGAGGTACGTGCCTTGGGTGCAGTTCTGTAGAGTCAAGGAAGGGCTCAAAAAGAGCGTAATCGAAATTCCCAGGCATCCGGGCACTTTATACAAGAGAATGCCGATTAATCTCTACCCCGGCGTGCGGATACTCGGAAGTTTTCGGATTAACCGGTGATTATTTGGACGGGGTCTTTTTTAGTTCAAAATCTCAAACAAGCAAATCCCAAATAATCCCCCGGAAGCATTAAAATCGGCATTCTCCGATCCATGCAGGTATTGTTTGTGGTGCGCTCACCAAACTGGCGTGGTCATTCAGATAATTTCTAGCTGCTTGTTCATTTGCGTGCAACAACTGGCCCTTTTCAAATCCGTCCGAGGTCATCGACTCGCAACTCTTTTCTGCATCATCGAAGTTCTTTGCCAGCATCACATGCCAGTAACACTTCGAGCCTGAAAAACAAGAACGCTGTTTGCAGTGCAAATTTCTGAGGTGTGGAAATAAATTTCTGAGTCTGGTAGAGAAAAATTTCTGAGTCTGGTAGAGAAAACCAACTGTCGCGATTGAATTTAGGATTGACCACATCGTCTAAGGTCTGCACACAGAGTTGTTCAGCGTTGGATTTTTCGTTTTTGTTGCCGTGGCACGACACCACAAACAACAGCAACGCAGCGGTAATGGGAAAGGTCATCGTGATCATTTTGTGGCAAGAAAGAAAAATTTCGAGTGTTGGAAATCGATGGAAAATGTTTCTGCTTTTCGCTGCAGTGTTGTTATTGTCTTTGTCTATATATTTTTATTGAAGCCCCATCTTAACACTACGACGCAAGCCGAGGGTTTCAGAATTCACATTTTTTAAGTTTTGTTTTCTTCCTAAGTAAACGACTCAAGTTGGGCTGTCTTCATTCTTTACACTTTTTGGGACCAGTTTGCGTCAGGTGAAACAATATGGACCAAGGTGAAAGGCTGATAAACCAGGATAGAAAAAAAATTTAAACAAGTTTTTAAAAAATGTTTTCTAAAGTCTCAGATTCGGTGAAATTTGACAAAATTTGCCCATCTGCATCACGTAATGAAGGGTGTTTACGTCATACCGGTGCGATCCAACAGCCTGTGCTTGATATGAATCGTTGATTGTTGGTCTATGGGTATCAGACACAATAATTTGTGGTCGGATTAGTCTTGGATTAAATTGACTTTTATCTAATAATAATAATATAACCGAGCACGTAAAAAACACAGCAAGCCTTTCTTCATGTATCGCAGTGACTAAACAGTCATCAATGTAAAACAAGTTTATCTGGAAATGCGATTGCGGCGATGATCCAGAAATCACAAAAAAAACAAAATATTTCGTGTGAAACTGCATGAAATTTTTTTCCACAATTTGGGGTGATATTTTCGAAACGGTGTAAAGGTCAGTTGGATGTAAAGGTCGGTGGAAAGCTCGGTCGACAGCACAGTGTGATAGACCTCGGTGTAAACTTGAAACATTCCACGTTAATAACAGGCAATGTTTCACGTTTACACCGAGCTTCGCCGACCGAACTTTACACCGACCTTTACGCCCAACTGACCTTTACACCGTTTCGAAAATTCCACCCATCGACTGAATGTGTTCCTATTTTCTGATTCGCTCAATGACCGCAACAGTTAGGCATTCCACAACAGGGTATACTCAATTGCAGGGTCTTGATTTGTTGCCAAATTTCAGTGCCGCCTCCACCGCCTGTGCCGCTGCACAACTCGGAGCACCACGAATCGAACTCTGTGATTTACAAAAAGAGAAGGGCATGAAACATTTGAATAGGAAGGGTAACTTATAAATTAAAACATCACAGTACGTGCGTGGTCCTTGCCAAATTCGTACCAAATCGGACGGCAGGCGCTTTCCCAAGTCTGTGATAAAATTTTAAAACCTGTTTACACACCTCAAGCAAACAATTAAAACGAAATAAGCATTCTAACCCCGCATTTGCACGTCTCCATACAATCATAGTTGTGTTTGGCCGCACAACGATTCAGTCCCTTCAAACACGCTTGCTCAAATTCCGGTCCGTAACCATCTGAAAAGCAAAGAGTTAGTGGATTTCTTGACGGATAACGTGTGCCTTGACAAAAAAGATTTGAAAAAATCGTCACTTACGTGTTGAGGAGCCCGGTTTCGGTGCACTGGTCACAATCTCGTGCCAATGTGGGGTCGTCGTGGCCATGCCAGTGGTTGCTGAAACGATATCGCAAGGCTTGGCCAATGGGTGCATCGGGCCATCCTCATCCACTGACCTTCAGGGATAAGTCTGTGATATTCGCACACAAACTCTTTTTCGTCGGCACACGTTTGATTCAGTTCGTAGTGAAGGTCGGGGTAGCAATTCCACGTCACACAATCATGCTCGGCGAGGTGGTCGTCGCTCTTCAGATTCATCCAAATCGATTGGTTGTGGCACTGAAGACGGGGGTGGTAAATTTGAACTGAGGATGGTCTGGTGCACTTCTTCGTCTATTGGAAAGGACGCAAACCACACTATAGTCTTATAGCCTCGTTGTGGTGTTGATACGAGGTCCTATATTTATGTGAGGAACATTCACTACAAAAACATCAACGATAAATATCGGAGATCCGAGTAAGCACTGGGTTAGGTGAACGTTTATATTCTGTGGCTGTACGTATGGTCACTGTAAGGAATGAAATTTCAATGACACTTGACAAATGACACTTCAAGCATAACAAATCTGAGAAACAACAACGTGAAACATCAGCTGACCAACCGGTGCATTTTTCAGATACTCAGCTGCGGTGCTGTTCATATCCACCAAATGACCGTACTCATAGTCGTGCGGTGGTTTGTGATGTCGACACCAGCCCTGCGCTCGGAAATAGGACGACGGCACTTCCCACATCCAATAGCACATCAAGCCTGTAGAAACGAAAACAGGGAGCGGGTGGTGTGAAGACGGAAATGAAATGAAAGGTGACGTTTCGGGTATGGCCGGCTGTGGGCCCAGACCCAAGAGTTTCCAAAATCCCGCCATAAACCAACGTTCGTCATCGAACTTAATGTAAGTGATGCTTTTGTTGTCTCGTTCACTCATATATGACTTGTCGTAGCAATCACGCATCGCCTGAGTGTGCTTGGGTTCTTTGTGACATTCGCACGCCACAAACAGCAACAACATCACGACGACACGGATAAACATGGTGATCAGGGTAATCGATGAGAAGAATTTGTGAGAAATGTGGATATCGGTGTGGATATATGAATTGAAATGGATTAAAGACGATTCGAACGGTTGCAAATTTTAGCACAAAAACGCGCAGAAAGCATGATTATATTGTTTATGTCAAAAACAGGTAATGGTCGTTTTTATTGCACCAACAGTCAGCTTGTCATGTCCAGTCAATCAAACCATCCGTAGATGTAATGCCGTGCGTCGACTGACACAAATCTCTCGCGATACTTTGAATGAGATAAAAAAGCAGCTTAGAAGATTTGAAACGAAATTCAGGAAAAATTTGCTTGGCAAGTTGGTATAGTGTCATGGTCGAGCTGTAGGTATGTACATAACAGTGCTGTTTTGAAAAATCTTATACCAAACCATCACATAATTTTTCCACATATTCGTCAATGTTCATTGTAATTTCATCGGTCGTCATCTTTCCGTTTATTGCACGCCTGTCGCCACCAAATGATAAAGAATAAAATGGCGGCAAAGAAACCGACGACCGCGACCGGGGCAACAACGAGCCACGGGCTCATTTTGGTAGTCGACGTTGGGCCACTTGATGTTTCAATACCTACATAGAATAACAAGAGCGCGGATATTACTTCCACAAGCAGTATTGCTTTACGAGAGCACAAAACCAGATCGTGTGGAAAAGACTTGGGTTAAAAAAGACAACTCTGGTTCGCTAGTTGGTATGGCTCACCGTCATGTGTCGACGTTTCATCTCCGTCGTTCATGTGGCGACCCGTCACGGTGCAGAACAGCAACATGAGAATGACAGGTGGGAAGGGCATGATGGTGGGAAAGAAGTGGATGTGTGGGAACGCCAAAGTTGGAATTCGGTAAAAATGCGAAAAAATTGGTCAAACTTTCAGCAGTCTTGTGGTTTTTTCGGAAAAAAGATACGCAAGACGGAACTGAAATGTTTTCACCATTTATTCCTCGCAACTCTTTTATCTCTGTTTCTCATCAATTCGGCATGTTCTTGACCTTAGTTTGTGTGGGTGAACAGAATTCAAAATCAGTAGTGTGGTGCGAAAAATCTCAATTCTCTCCTGATTAACATTTCTTATGTCTTTCTTGTTTGTTTGATGGAATACTGAATGAGATTGTGTCTCGTAATTGTCAGACACAATTGTCTATTCTCGTTTGACCTGCGCCTGCCGCCAAAACACTACGATCAGCAGAATGCATGTGAACAGGGCGACGGCAGCTAGCGGCAGTAGGATCACAATAATCATCGTCTTTCGGGATGGTTCAATCGTTTTTTTCACATAGTCGTTTTCGCCGATACTTGGGCTGTGTGATGTTTCAGTTTTCTTTGTGGTCGTCGTCGGTGGTGAGCTTGAGCCGACAATGGCTGCAAATTTTGTCAGCAATTGCTCGTTTTATATAGTGGCATGGAAGGGGACCAGGCATTTTCGGTCACCACACGCAGAAAAGAATATGCAGAGTTGACTGGAAGATACAGTACCTTGATGGCAAAGTGAGGACCAAATTCTGTCACTAAGACAAATTGCTTGCGTCGAGAATTAGGGACAAGTATATAGTGGTTTAACATAATTTATTTTTTATTTGAAAACTTTTTATTCAGTTAAGCGTAACTACAGTATCTCTAACCTGGGCCCGCACGAAACTGACAGGCGAAATACAATAGTTCGGTGCAGTTTTCAAACACAATCGATTCGTTGGTCGACAGCTGACCACATTTCCAGCCCGGGCACTGCGCCGGATAACCATGATCGCCGAGTCGGGATTGGGGTACCCACGCCCACAGAATGGTGTCAGGTGTACAGTGCTGAAATGTTATGCCGAACACCCATTTTGGGCTAATAGTAATGTGGTCAAATCATCTCGTCAAATAAAGTAGTCGAACACGCATGTATTAGTGTTCGCGGTCATTTGGGGCTCATGTGTTCGACGACTTTCTTTGACGAGATGATTTGACGACAAAATCATTGGCCCCGTTTTGATAATATGAAGGGGGCAGAACCTGTATTTTTCCACCGCTTTGAAGAATAATATTCACTGCTTATTAAAATGCTGCTTTGTATGTTAGCGTGGTGGCGGGTCAAAATATCACTCAAAATGCTGCTCACTTGCTGCTCAACGTGTTTCACTTTAGAAGGTGAGAGTAAAAACGATTACTTTTGAGGTTTAGAAGCGAAACTACATGAATAAGTTAGTTGCAAAAGGTGCCGCCCATCTACAGTATGTTTGCACCTTTTCAGCTGTGCGATACAAATAATCTTCGTGAGTGGATGGTGGGCGCATGTCTATCAAGTTTCCATTTTCAAATCCGTCTGGCGTGAAGCTGTTGCATCTCGTCTTCGCTTCGTCGTAGGTCGATGCCAGCTCCTTCACGTGCCAGTAGCACATGAGCCCATCAGTACCTGCAGATTTGTTTAGTTGATGTTTCACTGAGAGTTGTTCTTACCGAAATTATTGGGGAAAACTTTTCTCAAAATGTGAAGCCTGCAATAAGCCGCCCATTTTCACTCACCAAACAGAATATTCACCATGATAATTCGCAGGTTGACTGCGCACATCTTTGGACCGCAAAATTGCGTTGTTCTAAGCAGTTGACTTTGCATAGATATTCACCATTAACAGGGTCACTGTTTAGAGCGTATCTTGGACTATGGTGTGTTCTCTTATAAACTAACGATGATCATCCACTTCTATGTCGACAATGTCACCCCCTTCTGCGTTTTCGGTGATTTTACAGAGCTCAAGCGCGTGTTCCCTTTCTGTTTCGTCTCCATGTGGTTGGACTGGTTGGCTGAGGCACAAAAACGTGCACAACAGCAACGCGATGGAAAGTGGATTGGTCATGATTGCATGGGAATAAGCGGATGGGAAAGTTCGGTGAAAAGCCAGTTGCGATGAAAATATGCGAATGAAAGCATTGCCGAACGAGAAACAATTTTGGCCGAAACCCACCCTCCACGTCACCGTTAAATATGCTGCAGAGCACTATTTGCTGGCCAGTGGAATTTCGTATAGCTTTAATCTCCTGTTCCATTATATTTTTTCCACACACTCAAAGCAGAATTGAGAAGTTCACGATTTCTGGGCAATCCTTTCATCCCTGTTTCTCATCAGTTGGACGGTAATATTCAGGACATTACAGTAGGTATTTGTAGTTTGTGCGGGTGTAAACAGAACTCAGGATCAGTGGCGTGATGTGAAAAATGTGACTTTTGAGTGCTTTGGGCTCACATTCACTTGGAGAAAATCAAACTGTGTCTGATAATTGGCTCATTGGCTCTAGTCCTGTTTGATCTGTGCCTGTCGCCAAAACACTACGATCAGCAGAATGCATGTGAACAGTGCCGCTGCCGCAAGCGGCAGTAGAATCACAAGAATCATCGTTGTTGGGGATGGTTCGATCATTTTTCTGTAATTTTCGCCGTTACTTGGGTTGTGTGATATTTCAATTTTCTTAATGGTCGTCGCTGGTGTTTGGGTTTGGTTGACAATGGCTGCAATTGTTGTTCACAATACACTTTATTTATACCCCTTTTCGTGGGACTTGATAGAGAACCGCGGCGCATGACCAGAGCTGACCATGAGGAGGATACCTTCTACTATGCACAGCAAGATTGGCGGTAAATTGAGCATGTACCCGTCTATCATAGGAAGGTCGCTATAAAATGGGTAAAAAAATTTGGCCCACGCTCTCAAACAGAATATGCGTCGAGAATCAGGGGTACCAGCGGTGGTTTAACATATCATTTTTACTTGAAGCATTTGTTCAATCATTATGCCATCTCTAACCTGGCCCCGCACGAAACTGACAGACGAAATACAATGGTTCGGTGCAGTTTTCAAACACAATCGATTCGTTGACCGAATCCATGCCACATTTCCAGCCCGGGCATTGTTCTGGGTAAGCGTGATCGCCGAGTCGTGATTGGGGTACCCACGCCCACAAAATGGTCTCGTAGGTACAGTGCTGAAATGTTTTAACACTCGCCACGCTCTAGTGACATGATCAGAATCCGTCGTTTTTGGTCACTATATATAACGAAAATTCATCATAATGCTATTTTGAAGGTAAGGGAGTGCCAAAATATCAATCACAAATATTCAGTGTTGCACAGAGTGCTTCGGGGGCTCTATTCGGCGGGGGCGGGGAGGGGGGCGTGGTGGAGGACTCATGTGGAAAACTCCAGACAAAATAAAGCCTCGATCTGTCCACTGGCAACCTCATCGGCGGTACGAAATAAATAGTCTTGAGTGGATGGTGGACGCATGTCTATCAAGTTTCCATTTTCAAATCCGTCTGGCGTGAAGCTCTCGCATCTCGTCGTCGCTTCGTCGTAGGTCGATGCCAGCTCCTTCACGTGCCAGTAGCACATGAGGTCATGGGGTTTGAGACCTGCACCGCCAAGTTGTTTAGATGATATCTCATCATTGTGAGGTTCTGCTGTTGAAGTTTGGGAAAACGTTTTTCAAATTGGGAAATTGCAGCCGATCCTATTGATCTTGTGATGTGCTCGGGAATTACCATTCTCGGCCACCGTAATGAATATTATAGTTCCAGTTTGGAGGTTGACTGCAGATCAGGAGACCAAAATTGCAATCCATACAATTCATTTTACAACTGAAGGTTAGCCTAATACCATGGTGTGCGGTAAGCTGCACGTTTTTTCTAACTAACGAAGATCATCCACTTCTATGTCAACAATGTCACCCCCATGTGCGTTTTCGGTGACTTTACAGAGCTCAAGCGCGTGTTTCCTTTTTGCTCCATCTCCGTGTGGATGAACTGGTTCGCTGAGGCACAAAAACGTGCACAACAGCAACGCGGTGGAAAGTGGATTGGTCATGATTGCATGGGAATAAGCGGATGGGAAAGTTTGGTGAAAAGTCTGTTGCGATGAAAATATGCGAATGAAAACGCGATTTCGAGTTTAGTCCTGGCTGAACACGTGTGTCGTGCTTGCCCTATCAATTATGCATGACACGCTCGTAGCCCTGGATCCAGTGGTGTAGCTACCCAGGCGGGGCGGCAACCTACTGTACCACCCAAAAAGCGGGGCGGCAACCTACCTACTGTACCAGCCGAGCTAGGGGGGGGTCGTACCACTTGGGGGGGTCATCTGGAAACCGAAATTTTTTATGTCTAAATACTGAAGAAAATGTGGTCTAAAACACTAATTTCGCGCGCAGCGCGCGATTTTTCGCCTATTTGCAGACAAATATGCTAATTTTATGCAATTTTAAGCCAAAAATGAATGTTTTGGGTGAAAAGTTAGGTGGGGCGGCAACCTACCTACTGTACCAGGGGAGGGGCGGCAACCTACCTACTGTATTGATACCAGGCGAGGGGCGGCAACCTACCTACTGTACCTTGGGGGGGGACCCCCCACCCCCCCAGCCACACCATTGCCTGGATCTGACGAACTTTGTGCAACTGCAGAAGCAGTGATTTCACGCGAGCTGATTTTTTAATCAGCGATGTTCACAGCGATGCGCCTGGCCCTGTGTGGGACAAATAAACTTCACACACAAGCACACTGCCTCTATCACCGTTGCAGCTCGGAATGACGGCGGCGGAATGATGCGCGTGCGTAAGATGGCGGGAATTTTTCTCTTTTCAATTTTTCTCGTTTTCAATTTTTGCTTGGGGGACCAGAGATTAGGATCGGGCCGGGTTACCTCGGCCCGGCCCGGCCCTGCCCGATTTGAAAGTCCAAAATCGCGGCCCGGCCCGAGCCTAGGTCTGCCCGGCCCTGCCCGATTTTGGGGTCAAAGGAAAAAATGGGCAAAAAGGCCAAAATTTCCAAAAATTTTGTTGGGAAAGCAAAAGCATGTTTATTATGTTTTTGGTGATTCGGCTTCTGCGAACCGGGTCCATTTGGGCCCCATAAAAATGTGCACATTTTCTGCGCGAATGGCAATTTTTGGAGACATTTGGTCAAAAAGGCGCTTTTGGCTTAAAATTAATTTGAGCAATTCGAACCAGAGGTGGGAATCGGGCCGGGTTACCTACCTCGGCCCGGCCGGCCCGGCCCGACGAGGTCCTGGGGTCGGCCCGGCCCGGCCCGGCCCGATTTCTTTTGGCCCTACTTTTTCTGATGATATTTTGAAGAAAATTTTTTGGTCAAAAATTACAGTATTTTGTTTAAAAAAATACCTGAAAATCATAGAAGTCGGTACTAAGCTGCTGAATCGCAATAAATTTTGGCTAATTTACCGTAAAAAGTCAAGATTTTTTTACTGAATTTCGATGATGTCGGGCCTTTTCGGGCCGCGGCCGACCATCCCTTCCCAGCCCGGCCCGACATTCCGAAAAGCCGGCCCGATTCCCACCTCTGATTCGAA
>JASAMV010000329.1:0-11967 GCA_030248065.1 Rhynchonema sp. JSB1_4
AGTATTGTTGAAATAGCGCACGATCAAAATTTTCAGAAAGCGCACTATAGGGAATGAACCATATGTCGCTTAGCATTACCATGCTAGCTCCGATAGATATCGAGCGTTCTAAAAACAGAATAAGCAGTAATTGTTGCAACATACCGCTGTATATTAACATCATTAGTACATACTACATGTATGTACATATATACAGTAGGTGAATGACATTCAGCCGCAACATGAGGCCACTAAGTGATTTGATAAAAACGATATTTTGGAAGTTTGGCGTGGGTGGCGAAAAATAAGCATTACGACAAAATTATCCGCACTTGAACAAATTGTCCCAAGAAAAAGCACTGGGAATTCCGCATTCTAACCCTGCTGCTATGCATACTGGATTGGTAACAAGGCATTACGGCACACATATTTGTGCTTGTCTTTCTGCATGCGACAAAAAAACTAGAAACACACAAACACATACATGCATTTTACTGGACTTTCCGTCCGGTAAGCAGAAATACAAGGAGGAGCGAAAGTCCCGAAGGAGTACAGCTCTCCCTGGTGCAAGTACATACAGTACATGCATTATATCTGCCCGTTACTAGGTATGGACGTCATGCAATACCGGTTGAATGTATTAAAGCAGTCAGCAGCAGTTTCCTTCCGCCCAATCAGTTGGGGGTCAGGCAGTGGGCATTAGCGAAATTACGGCGGCTACATAGGCTTGGCGCTGGATAATGGATCCAACGACCACTTGCAACGTGTTACCACACCTTCCACACTGCAGTGCTGTATGCCAAAATCGAACTCGAAGTATGTAAGGCGTTTGAAGAAGTGGAAGATAGAGATCGCGATGTGAGTGTCCAATTCATATACTTGGACTTGCTATGTATATACATACATACGTGCGTGCTACTAAAGTGTGAACACAAGGCAAATGGGCCTAACCACAAAACATCGTGGCGCAACTTGGAGTCACAAACATCGACCCAACAAAATCCCAACAAAATTTATGCTAAGTATGCATTTAATGCAGCAATCGGATAAAAAAGCAGCATACTATGTATGGACACGGTATAAAATTATTGATCAATGAAATAATATAACGGAGAAGTTAGGAAACGCATACCAGGTGCATAAACTATAAACAGAACTACATACATAAATATGAGCGCGTATCTGTTTTGGATGATGTTTCAAACACACCGCCGTGCTGCAATGACGTATTCGTTGTTGTTGTTGTTGTTGAGAAGGGGCCGCGTTGTAGGATTCCGGTGGGGCTCCCGTGCACGAGGGTTGATACTCAACAACATTGTCATCACGCCCATACGAACATTCTTGTTGTACAGGCCATAGAGGACCGGATTGGTGACGGTGGACAGCATTGCCAAAGCGTGTGCGACGAGCGTGATCAGTGGTTGTTGCTGTAGTTCGAATATTTTCCCATCGCGCGCAACGTTCAACGCCAACTGTGGACCCCAGTGCACGGCGAATGCGCAGCACATCAGCAGCAGAATGCGATTGCGATTGGAGAATGATGCCAGCCGGTCATTTGCTAGGGGATTGTTAATCGCAGAAGTTGTTGACTCCAAACGGTTCTGGAAGAATATATAGTCAAAACTCAGCGCCCACGAAACACGCACCGCTACATATGACACACAAAGCCATATCAGACTTGGTGATCGGATCGGACTGTGCCGGTCTTGCTCGGTCACGGACGTGACATTTTTTTAAAATTAAGGCTACAAAGATGTTTACTGGAGTCACTAATTTCGAAGAACGTGAAAATTGTTCCTCGACTAAAATCAACAACTTTTAAGCTGGTCGAAATTGGTGACTCAGGTAAGTAAATCTCAAAATATCCCCAACGCCAAAATCACATGGACGAAGCAAGTCCGATCCGATCTGATCACCAAATTTTATTTCTTTCCCAATGTTCAATGAAGGATTCAAGCTCGAACTAACTGACCAATCTGCTAAACTGTGCACTTCGTGAGCATTGCTCCAGTCGGGCGTCAATCGACTGAAATATTTGACAATTTCTGGGACTCATCGCAAGTGCGTCACAGCTGACTGAAAATTACTTCATTGCCTATCGTTTACTTCGTTCGTTTTTATTTGCCTCAGCAAGACAACACAAACACGTAACGTGACAAAACGTAATACCTTGTGTAAACAACAAAAAATCCAAAAAAGTTTATGCCTGCATAGCATCGAACCTTCTTAATCTCTTTTCGTGTTGCTACCGTGCAGAACACAATGATTAACAACGGTAGTACATATTGAAGTACTGCCGCCGACAGGCTGTAAGTCATCAACAGTGTTGGTGAAGGCCAATCTTCCGTGCAGAACATGCCGCACACAAGAACCCAGTCGTGGTGGCGCTGGTACAGTACGGGTATGCCGGCCATGAGTACAATGGTCACGGCTGAAAAGAAAAACAATGATTGAACAACCCTTTTTTAGGGAACTATGAGCGCAAGGGCGGATCCAGGGGGCACAGGGGCCGTGGTCCCCCTTTGGTCCATTTGGCCCCTTGGACAAAAGCTGGATCCGCCACTGTATGAGCGACAGGCTGCTCCGGAAGGTCAGCATAGAATATGACTGGCATCGAACTCCTTATGTGACTCTTTGATATGCGGTCAATGCTGAGAGATTTTTTAAGAGCTGGAACGTTGTTTCATAGGGTCATACCTGTGACGGCCATGCTCGATACACTTTTCCATCCCAGCCTTGGCTGCGTGTTTGCACAGGCCGACACTCCGGATGACCTGGTTTTGGACTGCCTTTGTGACCGAAATGTTGCAACCAAGTCTGGATCGCGAATTACAACGCGGATATTTACGTATACTAAAACCAATGGTGTCCAACAACAGTTAAAAAAACATCAGCTGAAATTTGTCAGCACTCATTTACAAACGCCGTGTGCACCACCGTTCGTTTCGCGCTGCTGTTGATTTTATCTTTTCGCTCACAGCAATATTGTGCAACGTCAAAGAGTGGGGAATTCTAAGCATTAAGTTTCGAGTTGGTTTTGTCGCTGTTTTGCATAGTTTCTGGCTTTGACAAGAATTATTACAGTAGAAATAAAAATATGCGCATGTAATATTCGATCCAAAAGACTGTGTTGCAACATCGGCTGCGTGTGTGGATGGCAGACCAGTATGTAGCAATCGATCGACAGCGCCGTAAGTACGAAGGCACACGTGAAGAAGCCGACACCCTGCAGTGGCGCAGAACTTGGTCTCAATGGGAATTGCATAGTAAACTTTTCCAAAAGATGCACAGTGTTTGACAAAGGATTGAATCACCTATACTAACTTGAAAGAAGGGCATAATCACGCACAACCATTCGCCAAACACCCAATTCTTGACAATGACAGTCGCTGGTTTGAATATGCCCGATGTGAGAATGAGTACGATGTCTACGATTGATAGCACGCCGATCAGGGCACAATGCAGCGAACGGTAGTGGCCGGATCGCAGTATTCCCAGCTGAAATAAATGCCAAAAGTTTATATAAGCTGATACAGACATCTCATCGTCCGCAAAATTGCATGTATATCATGTTATCCTGAAATGGTAAAGTTATGCGGAATTTCATTATCGTGGATCTGAATGGCAGTTATTATTTGACCAGAGTTTCCTTCAATTTCATGAGAACAAAGCATCCATGAATGGGTTGCGAAACCATTGCACATCTTAATCGCGTTGTTCAAAACATTTCTACTCGTCTAAAATGCAAATGTACGTACGAAAACGATCGAGTTCATTATGACGGCAGCAATGATCATGGTGGCATAGACGAAACCGATGACCACTCGCACCCACAAGATCATGGTCACGTCGCTTGTCAACACCTTCTCCACTTTCATGCACATGCTGTCGTCGAACAGGGGCTCAGTGGTTTAGGCTCGCAGTTAGCTTCACACGCCTGTTAACAGTAAACATTTCATGTAACGTTTCAGTAGGCGTTTTAGTTGTGTTTCAGTAAACGTTTTATCATATACTGAATCCTTCCATAAAGTAAACGACAAATTGGTCACCAGTTTGCCGTTGGCACCCTATCAACCATCTTCACAGTAAAAGTACAGTCGGTCTTTAAAAGATTCGATGCACTAGAAAAAATAGACGCACCCTGCTAACCCTGCTCTAAAGCACTTGGATTTTTAGGCCTGTCACGGAGCTAATGTATGTAGCTATGAGTTTCAAAATTTAAAAATCTTATTTTCTGGTAGTTTCGACCATGCTCTATTTCCCCATAACATTCTTATTTCTGCAGCGCCAAACGCGGCCTCAAAATATAGGGACAAACTTGTGTTCTCGAAAAATATGGTCGTTTTTTGGAGCATTTCGCACCCTCACCGAGTGAAACAATGGTTTTAGCGACTGAAGTTGTGATGATGAGTTATTGAGAAGCTGTTGTAATCCTGTCCATGTGTTACTTGACCTTCGACTCAGTTGGAGTTTCTGCACCGGTCATTCCAAGTTCTGCAAAAATAAACCTTTTTCTGGAACGAAAAGTCCCTCTACCTAGAGATAGCGAATCTCCAAGGAGCTTAAAATTTGTGCGTGACTGTACGCTCTCAGGATGCTTTCCAACGGTACATATAACAGTATGTCCTGCTGCCCTTCCTTCGGTTATGTCCCGAGCCCTTCAAGACCGTTTGCCCACACTTTCAGGACCTCATTGTAAACTTATCAGTAGATGTAAACCGTAAACTGACCTCCAAAAAGTGCTTCTGTCAAACTAAATTCCTCGGCTCATAAAACGTTGCTGCGCTTCTTACATAGAACTGCGCATAAAGCTGGGTTCCCTTCTGAGACCATGTCAGGGCTGAAAATACAAAAATAGATACCTGTTTGACGGAAATGAAGCCATTACGTTTCAGCCAAAGCTCACACTCTTCAAATAATCAATTAGCAATCGAGTAAATTGCAGTATGTACATGTTCCTTCACATTGCAATGACAAGCTATACGAGCTCTACGCAGTGTGTACGTACAAATATACAGCACGAATGTGAAAACATGCAAGTGTTTTGTTCTCTGGGACTGCACGAACAAGTGCGATAAACTAACAAGCTCGTGGAATGCTAGCTTGTGCTGACTGTTATGAGGTGTGAGACTTGCTGCCTTGACGCAACAACCTTGGAGCTGTATCATGCAAATAACAAATTCTATATGGTACAGATTACACCCAGCAGCCACACGAACTTATCGCCGGCGGCTTTATACGTCAGCTGGCATACAAACGGACTGAAGAAAATATATTTCTCGTGCGGACAATAAGTTGACCGTTGTCCACACAGCATGTTAAAAAAAAGAAATGAAAGCTAACGCCTCTGGAAACAAAACAACGATCTTGCCTCGCTAACTCAGAAACCTGATCACAAGCAGAGTAGAAATCTTGTTCCGATTGACTAGTGGGTTGGGTACCGTTAGGTGCAAAAGTCAAGCAACAAGTATACCTAAGAATCTAAAACAATGCAACAGCGCACACATAAGTCATCATAACTCGATGGGAAGCAATAAACAGTAGTTGGAAACCATAAAGGCAGAACTGTTATTAGTTGGGCAACAGTACTTACCGAAATAAATTACAGTGAGTTTCGCTCGTTTTCGATATGCTACTCATTGACGGGGGTTGCAAAAAAATGATTTACCGGTTGATGAGACAGCTGTTGGTATCAAATTTGTGCCCTAAAATACAGTACAGTACGTGTATGTCAAATTCGCATGATTCACATATATCTCAATCTCATTCACGTGCGGGATCTCAATGCGAAATGGATGCAGCTATGTACATACTGTATTTTGTGAGAGAAACGTGGGGGTGCGACAGGTACCCAGCTCATGGGTTATTTGCGTGGCATGTTCCATTTTTGAGTCGTATTCAATGAAGCAGCAGTGATCAATGGAGCTGCATGTTTGCACCTAACCAGTGATGCCAACTGGGAACGAATCAGTTTTTGTGCTTTAGGAAGCGTTTTCAATCTTCACACAGCTAGAAAAGCACGATGTGTTTATTTCAAGCAAACGTTTACAAAAAAATTAATCAAATACGTCCTCCGCGGGCATTTCATGCTTCAAAACCGCTGCATAACTTTGCAGTGAAAAAGGACATCCGCTCAGACTGCCCCATCTTTGTCACTTCATTATTGTTCGTTTCAAGCAAAACCTCCCCAGTCACATTTCAGCACAGGTTTTGTCACGCATAAGTGGTGCGGGTTCCGTGCTGTTCGGTGTTCAAAGAACCACCACGCGTAACAGCTGTTACTATCCTTCCGTCGGGTCTAGACGACAGAACGAGTTCCACCGGAATAGACATTATCGACGGGCGTTTCACATCCCCTTCGAAATGACCCAATCGGAGATTGTAGTCAGCCATTCTCAACTCTCCCTTTGGTTCGAAGTACATACACTTCACGATCGGTTCGTACAGTACGTCGTACTCACGTTTCTGTTTAGTTTGGTTGGGACCTCCAGTAGCACTTTCAGGCGTGCCACAGCCTGTTTCATCCTGTTGGCTGCTCATACACTCTTCAACTGAGGCACCATGCCACAGGGATTGCGTCTTTCCGACTGGCACTATACGCATCGACACACTGACGGTGTGCGACTGCACTGGGTAGTCCAGTTCGGGTAGGTCGGAGTACCGTGTGCGTTCTCTGAGCGCATTCTCAAGCACATTCGGCATGGACAACATCGGGTCCTCATTCCGACACATATCGTCGTATAATCCACAAGTCACGGGTTCGGAACCCTCTTGCAGTGGCATGCCCGGACTGTGGCGGTCTCCATATGGTAGCACTCGTATCGGCACTCGGTTATCGAGTATCTCGCCCCACAGGTCCCCCTCTACCACTTACCTCTTTATTAAACATTACCTCTACATCACTTTATTTTCTATTAAAATCAATAACATTTATCACTCCTACTCTTAAACTCATTTTTTTAATAAATTCAATTAAAAACCTTCATCAATCTAAATCATATACAAACCACTTAAATAAACAAAAATAGAAAGAATTAATATCCGTACTTTATGTTTTACATGCAGCATGTGTAGCATGGTAATGAGTTTCAAGTCACATTGGAATTTTTTAATTTTTTAATCTGAAAGCCGCTAACTGAAACTAGGTTTGTGGTATGTATGTGGTGTAGGTGTGGTGTTTACAGCATGTGGTAATACAGTTAGATTTTATAGGTGGAGGTGGAAACTTATGTTGGCTAAGTGGGTGGTGCGAGTTGGAAAAAATTTTCTTGATCAAACGCAGTGTTTCAGTTGGAAACACGAAAAATCTTGAATGAATTTAGTAATTTTACAAATGTTTGTTACCTACTTTTCCGATCTGCGGCGGCGCGCGTTTTTCGTACCTACGTACGGTGGGTACGGAAGTTTTAAACCGACTATAATTACAGGAACATCCTAAAATGCAAGACGAGGCCCAGGATAACAGGAAGTGGGCGTATGGTCAAAATATTTGTCAGTTGAAGATACGCGTGGCATTTGTTTTTATCTCAGCCCTCATATCCTGTCAAAGCGCACGCACCATTTTTTAATTCGATCATTTTTTTCAGCCAGTAATTTCTGGAGTCACATTACGTGCATACCAACCCTTGATTGGGATACACAACCGCGCTGTTGCAATCCACAACGCGGTCGTATATCGTTATCTGTAAGTAGAGCCTTGTCATATGCCAATGCGTGCCCTTTCGAAATTATTGTCAACTGGGTTCCGATGCGGGGGCGCGCTTCAGTCACAGTAACCCGCAATCCAGGAAAAAGTGCACTGTTCTTAATGAGCCCGCAGCAGCCCTGCTGTTAGGAAAGAATCAGTGATGTCCTTTGTCGGCTGCTCATTATTTTTAGGTGCTAACAAGTTCTTGACTGACAAACATTAAAGCGGATTGATGGTACTGTCGTCAATTCCTGTCGTCAAATTTTGTCGATAAAAGCAAAGCAATGTTACATGAGCCCGGATGAATGGACGAGGAATAATACATGTGATTTGATGACTTGATTTGACCACAGTACTACGTATCAGTAGGCCCGAGACCTTGTTTATGTTACAACACTATAGTGAACATTATTTGGTCGATACATTATTATCTTCTGTTTTAGGCTCAGTTTTCGGATAGCCGATATCCATCAATTGAATTATTGGCCAATGTTCGCCATGGCGTTATAACATCTAGGAACACCTGCTCTTTGACTAGGATGCACGTGGTACAGATGTTACGTCAAGTTACGCCGCGGAGTACAACCCCGAAGTACAATCCGTATTAGTATTCATGGAAGGCGAATAGGCTCGGCGGTCGCATGGCAAGGCTACAGATAACCTGCCAATTTCTCTTTTTTCCTCCGCTGATTGCACGTGACATGCGTGTGCGGCTTGTATTTTTATATTTTGTCGGTACTGTTGTGTTTCAACAACAGCCCCTTAACCGTGGGACGATCCGCCCTCTTCACTGTGCTGGGACAGATCCGACACTTTTCCAAATCTGAATGTGGGACGATTGGACACCCTTGATGTGCCCGCCCTCGGAGGGGCGGATCGTCCCTCATAGTACTTTAAGGTCGGCTAAACTGAGCACCTTCCAAAATGTCCGAAGGGTGTTAAATAGTTCCCCGGATCAATCCGTGGCAGGCCGATCATACAGCCAGCCCCACGATTAATTGGCGGTTCTGTGTAGTGGCGGTTCTCTGCGCGAGCGTCTTTACGCATTGAGCGCCAGGTCCGTGCTCTGCTGGGTTGTACTCGCGGCGTAATGCTGATGTAACATCTACCACGTGGTGCTCGCTGGGAGGGGCAGTGTTCCTAGATGTTCTGAACACATCAAAAAATAGTTAGGCAAATAATTGATTGATGGATCCGCTGTGCCGTTTCAACCTGATAATAATGTATCAACCAATGATGTTCACTATAGTGTTGTGACGTGGACGGAGGTACTGGGCCTATGTACGTATACGTGAGCTATGTGGTAGAATGAGTCATCAAATAATGTGTATTTCTCGTGCTCATTTGGGCTCATGTTTAACATTGCTTCTTTTATGGACAAAATTTGACAACAGGAATTGACGACAGTACTGTTAATCCGTTTTAATGTTCGTCCCAGTTGAAGTGCCGTGTCCACCACCGGAAGAAAATGAGCAGCCGAAAGGTTGGACATCACTGATTCTTTCCTAACAAAATCCGGCTCCTGCGGCTGATTGGAGCGGTGCACTTTTTCCTGGGACCCGGGAGCCTGTGCTCGGCGCCCCGGCGCATCGGAACCCGAATGAGACAATTTGGAGGCAGCGCTCGTAATTGGCATATGACGAGCCTTTACAGATCGATATAGCTTCGACCGCCGGTTTGTGCAATACCCGACAAGCGCATTGTCTATCCCGATCAAGGGTGCTGTGCACATTAATGTCCGGAGAGCACTCGCTGAAATGATTGAATTGAAAAAATGATGCGTGCACTTGGATATGAGGGTGAGGATGAAGGCGCGCGTCTCTTCAACTGACGATCCGTGGACCGTGCGCCCCATCCCTCGGGCTTGTCTAGTTTTGAGATGTTTCCTGTAGTAGTAGTGCGATTCGAGACTTTTGTGTCCGCATTACGTAGATTTGGCGCGCGCGCGCGCCCGCGCGTCGTGCCACAAACCTAGTTTGGGTCGCGCACTTTCAGATTAAAAAATTGGAATTCCCGATGTACTGAAACTGAATTTGCCCATCCTACCGTGCTGCATGTGAACATAAAAAAAAAATATCGATTTTTTTCTATTTTTTGGGATTAAAAATCGTTTACGATATCATATGGTCCTATCAACTACTTATGGTACTAGATACTAATTGCTCAAGCGCTCTTTTAATCTGAATTCAGATTGGAGAGCTCTAAGATAGACGAGCTGCATGGAGGTTTCTTGCATTTTTAATCACCCAGAAATCAACACTTGCATGTGGGGTCCCATCGCGGTGAGTCGTTTTGACCTGAAAGTACGGTACTGTGCGCGCGCAGGGACCCGGAGTAATCACCTCGTGGACACAATTGCTGCGACAGGGTGTCTGCGCGGGACGGGGTAATTTTAAAAAAGTTTTTTTCATAATACGTTGTCGTGTTTACGAATGATTTTATCGAATTGCACAATTTTAGCGCGCGCGTCCCGTCGCGTCCCGTTCGGTTTGAGAAAAGAAAAGTTCGTAATTAAGTGTCTGCGCACCTGCTTTTTTCTGTTGTTTCCTTCTTCTTCCGAGCCATCGTGGCGCCGCGAATAATAATCACGAATAAATAGGATAAGTTGTTTTTGCATCTCGTTTTTTTTTTCTTTGTGACTTGATGTCTGCTTACTGATTCAGGTTGAAAAAAATTTTTTTTTATTAACGAGCTTTTTTTTAAAAAAATTTTTTTTTTTGATTTTTTTTTGACGAAAAATTTTTTTGTCGAAAAAATATTTTCAACGACCATTAGGATAAATGAATGGATCCGACATGTTTGGGGGGAAATTCGAAAAATTTCGCTAAAACCAATTTGTGTAGTTAACCCTCCCGGTAGTATTGTGCGGATTCCATGGTCTCCGACCAGTCTGAGGTTGATGTTCACTAACGATGTTCTCTAATATGTAGCATGCCGTACAAACATATTTAATGCGTCTAATGCCGTATGTTGATATCAACCATGCAAAATATCGATTACACCCAAAATATTTCGCGTCACAATAGACTTTGCGCGCCCGGAGTTTACACAGACCTACATTATATACATGTGTAGTAGCATGTAGTAGTACATTATCGGTGCCACATTGCTGCTCAAAGGCACAGCCCCGCGCATCTCTGTACCAATTTGGGACAATTGCGCGACGCCGCGGCGCGATTTTGAAAATATTGTCTCATCCACAAAAAAAGTGCCAATTTTTTGCCTCGGAAAAAAGCCATTTTTGAACATTTTACGCCCATTTGGGCAACTTTTTTTTATTAAAAAAAAGCAAATTCTGAGTTTTCAAAAAAAAAATTTTTTTTTAAATAAAAAATTTTTTAATTGACCACTTTTTTTTTGAAACAACCCTGTACTGATTACACACTTTTGAAAAATAACCTGTTGACGTAAAAATCCGTCACATCCGCCAAACCCCGTGTCTGAGTGGTCCCCGTACTTTGAAAGCGGGTGTTGCTGTCACACGCATGTGTTACGTGTCGCGCACAACGTTGGCGCCTGATGGGATAACAGCGGGCACCAGCAAGTTGCTGGTGCTCGTTGTTAACCCATCAGGCGCAGCAAGGGACCGCTCCGGACTTGTGCATACTGAGAATAAGCCGTGAGACAAAGGTAACAAAATGGACACATTTTTATTTGAATATTTCATCTTCGCACGGGTTAGGTACATAACAGTAACACTGTGAATAAATTGTATTGGCGCTTTCATACCGTACAGCGTAAATCCACACCAAACAATCACAGCAAAATAAAAAATATGTATGCAAAACTTTTATTTCCTTTATATTTGATGTACATATAGTATGGTAGTTATTGATACCCAGGTGCGTCACAGTAGTTTATCAACTTTTAGTTCTGGCAACCTTCAAAAGACGGCCTGCGAGACCTAAGGTTGTCTTTCAAAAACACCTAAGCCATACAATAAAATTCATTGATGAATGTTAAACCTCTAGCATATGCTGGTATATACTGTATACAGTCATCCCGATTCCTTTAGTACCATTTGTGTTGACAGAAAATACAGGTTGGTTAGATGCACGTAATAACAGGCGATAAGTTCACGAAAGGTTAAAATCATGGTTTTTACCTATGTATGTATATTACACGAAGATCATCACACGAGATAAAGTGGCTATGGTTTCAGTGTGATTGTCACGGAAATCGATCCAACATGAAAAGAACACGGATAGAAAATTAGTTGCACTAGGTACGGAGTTTGGTACCTATACAGTTGTCTTGCTTTTTTTTGTCTACAACTGCGGCGGCCTAGATCAGTAGCTTGC